>CM062291.1:114566619-114784363 GCA_031216915.1 Pictodentalium vernedei | reverse complement strand
TTCACCAATAGTATATGTTATTGAGTTCGTTGTTAACTAATTCTATAATAGTATCTATGTTATTACCAGATGTACAGGCAGTAGTATCGTCTGCATATCATAAAATCAGAAGTGTCGAATTTATAATATCGTTTATGTAGATTATAAAAAGAAGAGGACCAAGAATAGATCCCTGGGGACACCAGTTGGTATGACCCGGAAGTCGAAACTGGCCTTTGTGAGGGACACCAACTGGGATCTGTGTCTAAAATAATCCTCGAACCAGGCATTTGCATGGCCCCGTATTCCATAGTGTTCTAGCTTTTTTAGTAAGATCGAGTGATTTCTTGTATCAAATGCTTTGGAGAAATTGAGAAATAGAGCTATATAAAGTACAGTCCTTTGTTGGCTTATCGTTCATTTCAGCAACACTGTTTATGAAATGCAATTCCGGATGCATTGTTGAGTGTGCCTTTCTAAAGCCAAATTGATATTGATGAATTACCTTATTTTCTTCTAAGAAATATATTAACCTAGAGTACATTATTTTTTCTAATACTTTAGAGAAGGTTGGAAGGATGCTAATGGCCAATAATTGTTAAGTAGTTGTTGATCGCCAGATTTAAAGGCGGGAATTACTTTTGCAATTTTTATTTTGCTGGGGACAATACCGGTTGAGAAAGATAAATTAATTACGTGAGTTAAAGGGTCAGCTATGTTATATTATCCCCTTTACCATTTTTGAGGACATATTGTCAAGGTCTCTTCTTGTTTGGGATTTCAGTTTTTTTTGTACACTGTATTACATCTTGCGGAGTAGTTGGCAAGATAAAACATGACTCAAGGTTATTACCCTGAGCGTAATCGGTGAAACGACGAGAGGAGGTTGTCGGTACTGACTCGCTTAATTTTGAACCAATGTTAACGAAGTAGGAGTTAAATTTGTCAGCTAAATCTTTAGAGTCCGATATTTCCACATTGCCAGCGACAAATGTGGACGGGTACGTAAAGGTAGAATTACATTTGTTAATTGCTTTCTTCAAGATTTCCCATGATTTTTTCATATTGTATTTATTTTCGTAAACTATAGTCTTATAATAATCAGATTTGCGAACCCTTTTCAATCTGTTAAAAATGGTACTGTACGTTTTGTATCTTATTTTATTTTGTGTGGTTGGGGTTTTCAATTTTTTGACATAGTTTTGTTTTTTCCAGTGACGACTGCAAAAGGTCCGAAGTCATCCACGGTTCCCGTTTCACAAACTTATGGGAAACTCTTACGAGTTGTTCTGGAAAAGCTTGGTCGAAAGCTACATGAATTGTCTCAACAAGAATATTGTAGGATTCGTTGGGACAGAGTGCATTCATTACATTGTGAAGTCACTGTTAGATAAAGGAGACTTAAACTGGTTTACATTCTCCTGCTTAAAACATCTTTTAGAGGTTTGTTTGGGATGGGTGTTCCGTTTTGATGATGTGATGGAAACCTAGCCCGAGGTTAAGCGACAGGTTAACTCCATTCTCATTAAAAATCTAAGCAAAATAATAATAATTTGTGACTTTATGTTGCCCTCCCGTATTTATGTATAATTCTGTGCAAATTTGAAAACCAAAAACTGAGGAAAATATTTTTTGTCATTTTTCAGATTCTTCAGATTGTTGGTGGCCTCCAAAACAAGATGCCGCCACCCCAAGCCAAACTTCCCATCCCCCCCCCCCCCCCCCCCCCCGAATGGCACCTCAAGTTAGTAAGTTCATTCTTATACAGTACATTAGAGTACCCTATGTTTAATGAACAAGTGACTAGAAATTTCACAGGGATTGTGTACACTCTGTGACTATAATGTTTCTACTTATGACGGAATGCGACCCCCCCCCCCCAAAAAAAAAAAACAAAACAAAAAAAAAACCCAAACTAGGTATGTATCACTTATCGACTACTCATGCCGTGTCGTGTGCGGTACCTCATGTACTTGGATTATCACCATGAATAATCTTAAGGATGAGATTAATTTTGTTTTGGGGGTAAGTTAATGTTAAAAAACACATAAAATAAGAAAAGATAAAAAATTAAAAAAACAGTTGATTGTCAAATACTTGGGGGAGAGGGTGGTGGTGTCATTGAGGGGTATCAGACTTGTCATATCACAAAACTCTCAGTGTGGGACCTTATGGTGCCTGTGTGGAAGTTATGCTCATACATAATTGACAATAGCTGGATCTACCAATAATATAATTCATCTGTCGCCAACTTTTAGGCATTATTCTATTTCTTAGAGAGTAACATCATCTCACTACATGACTTGTGGGGGGGGGGGGGGGGGGGGGCATTACACTAGATATTCTCAGTTCTCAACATCCGATGTTGTCGTGAGCAATTAAACAAAAAGTACACATGTTACCGATATACATATAATCAACACACTCAAACCGACACGCCCCCAACAACGAGCCCCTGACCCAGCCCGCAGACAAAGTTTTTTATCGTCTATCACACTGACAAATAGGACAGACGGAATGGACAATTACGACTATGCCTTGGATCATGCAGGACTTTTTCCAATCACAATTACAACAGGAATAGTAAGAGCAGACCACATGCATTGCGGACACGCAAATCTGTACACAACTGACTCAAACAGGGCATTACTCTACACCCATTTGGAGCAATGTTCCGCTTGAGGCATTTGTGTGCTGCATATGGTGCAGGTGGAGGCTCTATTTACTTACTAAGCCCCCATCAGGACATTTCACTAAATGTTACATAATGCCTGAGACAGCTATGTACACAAAATTATGTGCAGCATAAATTATGGTGCAGGTCAAGGTTATATTTATTTACTCAGCCCCCGAACAGGACATTCCACTAAATGTTCCATAGCGCTCCTTACATTAACCCCTTGAACTCTACCGGTATCTTCCATGCCAGTTCAATGGCAGTGGTTAGAAAAGTCTATATTCATTATTTGGGGCAGACCAATCAATATTTTCAACGTGCAGCCTCGGGGCTGCACGTTGAAAATATTGATCGGTCTTCCCCACACATTTGTTGAACAGCCATCCTATTTAATGACGCTATGGCGTATCATGTTCCTTACCGGAGAAGCGGCCGTTCGAGCTCAAAGGGTTTAAATATCGAGTAGAACTTACTATACACTGCAGATCTGAGCGGAGTTAGTATGTGATGCATACAGTACCAGGCCTGGCATTTTCAGGAGCGCACCTACTGCTCGCCTTAAAAAAAAATAAGAGAGCGAAAACTAGCCCTCCTGGCCTTAGAAAAAATTATCACCATATATACAAGATATATAAGAGTGCCAAATGTGTCATTTGGGAGTTATAGAGATGTTGGAACACTTTTTCGTAGAGTGTCCAACATACCTATCCCATAGAACACGATTCAGTGGGAGGATAATGAGGAAGTGGGATGGGGAATGAAGGATAGGTGGTTGACGGGTGACCTAAAAGAAAAGGTTGATATGCTGATCATGGAGTGAGGCTTGGGGTCTCATCAAAGAGTTAGTGTCTGGGTGTTGGGAAGTGAGAAGATTGATTGATTGATTTTATTTTGCAGCATATAAATATACAAGATATATAACAATAAGACAGGTTACCGATGAAGACGCTGCAAGAAAATGACATATCCTAAAAGGCTGTCTTCCATTTCCGTCAAAAAGTGTTGCCGCTGGCAACGACCTTTGAACTTAGTTTAGTTAGGCATCAATATATTCATTTGGCACGCCGTACAGGGCACATTTTTGAACAGATCGGTTTGAAACTTGGTATGCTTGTTTGGGGTTACTTCTAGATGGGGCTATAGATTTTCTTCAATATCCGCCAAGAAATGTTGCCGCTAGCAACGACCTTTGATGAACTTAGTGCAGTTATGCATCAAAATTTCCCTTTGGCACACCCTACAGGGCAGATTTATTATCGGATCGCTTTGAAACTTGGTATGCTTGTTTGGAGTGAACTCTAGATGGGAGCTATCGATTTCATTCCATTTCCGTTAAAAAATGTTGCCGCTGGCAACGTTGTTAGAACTTAGTTTAGTCAGACCTCAGTATTTCCCTTTGGCACATCCTTGAGGGCACATTTATGATCGGATTGCTTTGAGATCCGGAATGCTTGTTTTGAGTGACCTCCAGATGGGAGCTATTGATTTTCTTCCATTTTCTTCAAAAAATGTTGCCGCTGGCAATGACCTTTGAACTTAGTTTAGTCAAGCATCAATATATTCCTTTAGAACACCCTATAAGGCACATTTATGATCAGAATGGTTTGAAACTTGGTATGTTTGTGTGGTTACCTCCAGATGGGAGCTATCGATTTCCTTCAATTGCTGTCACAAAATATTGCCGCAGGCAAGGACCTTCGATGAACTTCGTGCAGTTATACATCAATATTTCCCTTTGGCGCAGCCTAAAGTGCACATTTTTGACCGGGTCGCTTTGAAACTTGGTGTGCTTGATTGAGGTGAGCTCTTGATGGAAGCTATCGATTTTCTTCCATTTTCGTCAAAATAGTTGCCATTGACAATGACCTCTGATGAACTTAGTAAAAACTTAGTGCAGTTATGCATCAATGTTTCCATTTGACACACCCTGCAGGACACATTTATGATTGGATCGCTTGAAAACTTGGGTGTGCTTGTTTGAGGTGATAACTATATGGGAGTTATCGATTTTCTTCCATTTCTGTTGAAAAATGTTGCCGCTGGCAATGACCTTTGAACTTATTTTAGCAAGGCTTCAATATTTCCCTTTGGCACACCCTTCAGGGCACATTTATGATTGGATCACTTTGAAACTTGGTGTGTTCGGGGTGACCACTAGATGTGAGCTATTGATTTTTATAATTTCCATAAAAATATTTTGTAGTTATCACCAGCCTTTGAACTTACTGCATTTATGAAGCAACTTATCCCTTTTGCACTCTCTGCAGGGTATATTTATGAATTTCCATAAAAAAAAAACAGAGAAAAAAACACTGCCACAAGCAATGACCTTCAAACTTAGTGCATTTGTGCATTAACATCTTCCTTTGGCATGCCTCAGAGGGCGCATTCATTATCAGGTTGTTTTGAAATTTTGTATGCTTATGCAGGGTGACAAAGATAGGAGCTATCGATTTTCTTTTCATTTCCATCAAACACTGTTGCTGTTAGTAACAATCTTTGAATTCATTGCATTTGTGCATCAACATTCTTCTTCTACATGCCCTACAGGCCACATTTATCATAGGATTGTTTTTGAACTTGGTGTGCTCATTCGGCGAGACCTTTAGATAAGAGCTATTGATTAGCACTCATTTCTGTGAAAAAATTGCCATTTACAATAACCTCTGAACTTACTGCATTTGTGTATCAACATTCTTCCTTCAGGCAGTCTTACAGTTTACATTTAAAAATGCATGGATACTCTGACGTTGTGCACACACAATGCTGTTATGTTGAAATTTCACCAAATAACATTGGTACCAATGATCTTCAATTTTACCATTTCATTGGTATGCTGATACTCCTATATGGGATAGGATATCCACATATTATGGGTTTTGTCCACACATACATGCAGTTATCACAGTTATGCTCATTGTCAGATAAAGAAGATTGTTGTTTTTGTCCATGGGACTAATTTTTTTATTACAAGGAAGTAGAACCAAGTTAACCCTTTACATAACATAGCAGACAAAAATGGCCAAAAACCCCCAGAATAAGCCTACCACAGCCTAAAATATCTCTGAAGATCCGCAACAAAATCATACAAATATAGATATCATTAGAACCAACTCATCCAGCTGGTTCTAATGATATCCACATTTGAATGGTTTTATTGAAAAATTGTGAAATTTGTTTTTAAAAAATGTGAAATTTAATTTGCTTTTTTAAAAATACTGTGTTAGGTAAAGGGTTAATCTGCATGTGTATTTGTTTGCTCAAAAGGGTAGACATTTATGCCATCTTTTGTCTTTAACTGGTTGAGTGCTAGAAGCCACTATCAGGGCTTTGAAAAACATGAGGATACTAGAGCAAAAGCCAATGTTTGCCTTGCTCATGTTTCATGCTCAGTCAAACAAAAATAATATTTTGTTTATAAAAATTTGTTTTATCAGAAATTATTGAAGAGTGCCTGAGGGCACTCTTCAATAATTTCTAATAAAACAAATTTTGATGAACAAATTCAGTCCCTCAAAAATAATGTAGCCCTCAACCAGTTAAATACTCACTATATCACACATGTTCCACTGAAAACTCTTTTCACAAATCAGTTACCTGTGATAAATACCACCATTTCAATGAGCAGCATATTATGCTATATGTGGTATTGCAGGAGGGGGCATATGCCACGCTTTGTGATGCTCTTATTTATTTTTTTGGTAAAGGATTAATTAATTCTTCATATGGTCAAATCTCCAGACAGAATGCAGTAGATTACCTCCACACCCTAAAGGCCCAAACAAATTAGAAATTAAGGTGTCTCAAAAGATCCTTAAAAAGTTTATCTTTTCTGCATTTTAGCTCACCTAAGCTAAGCTGAACTGCCACTTTACTGATCACTTACCATCCACTTGCTGGGCCATCCATTAAGTTTATTCATACAAAGTTGCCACACCCACAGTGGGCACCATAAGGGACATAACTGTTAACACCTAGAAAATTTTTTCAAAAAATTAAAAAAATCTTCTCCAGAACCACCAACAATAATATTTTGATATTTAGTATACAACATCCTTAGGGTGGGGGGGTGGGGGGGGGGGGGTACGAAATTTAAGTTTGTTTGAATGGAGTCACTGGATTCATATTTGGGCTCTCTATACTGGAGGCTGAATTTTTACTTGGTGCAATATGAGGAAAATTCTTTAAAAATCTTCTTCAGATGCACCAGTCAAAATATTTTGGTATTTGAGATACAGCATCCATAGGGGGTCAGATTCCAATAGGTCCAAAGCAAGTCACTAGGTTCATATTTGTGCACCCTATGGAAGCCAGTATTTTAACATTGTGTAATATGAGAAAATTCTTTAAAAGTCTTTTGGTTTTTGGCATATAGTATCCATGTCAGGTCAGATTCAAGTTTATTCAGTTCAAGTCCCTGATGTCAAATTTGGGCTCTCTATGGAAGCAGGAATTTCAACTTAGTGCAATATGAGGAATATTATATGAATGTCTTCTTCAGATCCACCAGTCAAAATCTTTTGATATTTGGTATACAGCATCCTCATGAGGGTCGGATTCAAGTTTGTTCAAATCAAGTCACTGGGGTCCTATTTTGGGTTCTTTATGGGATATCTGGTATTCAGTATCCTTGGGGTTGGTTAGATTCAATTTTGTTTTAACCCTTTACCCAACGTAATGACCAAAACCGCTCAGTGCTATTCTCAAATATCGCCAATTTTCATTATGTTTTCATTTTTTGTCTCAAAAACACAGATTATGACCCCTCGTTGGAATGAGCTCATTGAGCTCGTTCCAATGAGGGGGTCAAATCAACAAAGGTTCCAGATTTGACAACCGGCATATGATAACCGGGTTATGGACATGCAACAATCTCCGATTGCCACCACAACTCAACGCCTGCATCTCCGATGCGCACATCTTTTTTTTTTCATTTACATTAAAAAGAGTTTCAAGTGATTTTATGCACACAAAATCCCATCACCCAGATGAATCCATAGGGTGGATGGGTAGGATGGGTACCATTGAGTGTTTTTTCTCTGCTTCATAACTGAGACCTGTTGGATTTTGAGCGATTTGGTACACAAAAACATTTCCCCCAAACTTTCATGCATCAATTCAAGCTTGAAATGAGAGGAATTGTCGATAGGAATGATCAGATTCTTATAAAAAGCGTATAATAAAAACCGCGACATCGACGCCGTACCTGCGACGGGTGGTGCAGTCTCACAAAATTCTAAGTTTATCAAGGGCCATAACTCCAAGAAAAATATTTGGAACAACACATGCATTGAACAGTGGCTAGACATCAATAAGATACATTTACATGCCAAATATAAAGTCATTCCATCAAGTATTTCAAAAGTTATTGAGTTTTGAAACTCGTTGGTCACAGACAGACCGACAGACCGACATTGCCACTTACAGAGCTGCTAGTCGAAGCTAAAAATAAATCTTGTGTTTTTGAATGGATACCGAAAACTATCTCACTCGTGATTTGTGGATATTTGTCTCGGTCCGTCATGAGATAATTTTCGGAATCCACTTAAAAACACAAGATATCCTCTATCAAACAAGGTATATTTGGTTAAATATCAAACTGCATTCTGGGAAATATTTGCTGCTGAAAACTTTATTATTTTAAATATTATTACAGTAGAATCCTCTTAATTGAATATCCATTTTGCCAGTGAAAATCATTCACTTAACAGGAGTATACAATTAACAGGGATTTGGTCAGTATCCTGTGTTCTGGAGGTAAACTGAGCATTTATTCTATAGAGCTCTGTCAAACAAGATATAATAGAATAAATGCCTGTATTGGATGTAGTGAGGCCAAAAAAGTTGATAAATAAGGGGAATTTGGTGCGTGTCACAGTAATTTATTCGACATATTATAAAAATTTATATACAATTAACAGGAGTTTACTCTACAACCCATATGCAATCAAATTTGTACTGAAAGTATGGTAAATGGTTTTGTTTGAAAATTATGTTCAATTAACAGGGATATATAATTAAGAGATATCCAATTAAGTAGGCACCACTGTATTTCAAATTTTTCAAAGAATTTCAACAAAACAAAATCATGTGACACCTCAATGGAATGCCTATATTGGGTGTATGATCTCACATGCAGTGCATTTCAAGATCTTTTTTAACATTTGTCTGACATTCCATTATGGAGTTATTGCTCTTTATTATCTTCGAATGTATGAAGATTTTCGGTTTCTGGAGGATAACTTCAGCTGTACCTCACATGGCTAATCAATTTTTGTTGCATTTCTTTATGCCTCCTGAAGATGTAGATCAGGTTTCATTGTGATGTTCATTCTTCATTACTTTATTGCATCATTGCCCTTTACTGTCTAAGAATTTCCAGGATTTTGTGTTTCTGTTTGATAACCTCTGCTTCAAACAACACAATAATTCCATATTTGGCAGTTTGCATAATTCACAGAAAATGCAGATTATGTTTATTTTGACATTTGCCTGGCATCACTCTGTGTTATTGCACTTTATTGTCTTCGAATTTCTAAGATGTTTCCAGATGATAACTTCCAGTGCACTTAACTCAGCTAAGCCAAATATGAAAAATGACCTCATCCAAATAAAACGCATTTCAGATTCAATTATGACAGATTTTGACATTTGCCTGGCCTCACTCTGTGTTATTGCACTTTATTGTCTTAGGATTTCTAAGATGTTTCCAGATGATAACTTCCAGTGCACTTAACTCAGCAAAGCCAAATATGAAAAATGACTGCATCCAAATAAAATGCATTTCAGATTCAATTTTGACGGTTGTCACAGACCTGCACAAATTGGGTGAACGATCGTTTCGTTTGCATTTCACCCACCTGAAAAAAAATAGTGCAGCCAATTCTTTCTTAGCAGACATTACTAGTCTTCCATCTTATACAAATTGTGATCAAGTCTGCATGAATAGCACATGGTGTTCTTTTATTTTCTCTTCGAGAACTGTGATGTATTTTACAATGACCACTAAACTAAACATACTGTGAAATAAAGTGATGTAATACACTGATGGAAAGGGCTCCCTGAGATTTTGACTGGTGGATCTGAAGAAGACATTCATATAATGAGAGCCCAAATATGACATCAGGGACTTGAAATGAATAAACTTGAATCTGACCTGACATGGATACTATATACCAAAAACCAAAAGAATTTGATTAACCATTTACCTAACATGGAAAGCAAAAAAATTCTTGAATAACTAATTTTTTGTCTCACAAACATAGGTTATGACCCCCTCATTGGAACGAGCTAGATGAGCTCATTCCAACGAGGGGTCATAATCTATGTTTTTGAGACAAAAAATGAAAATATAATGAAAATTGGCGATTTTTGCGAATAGCGCTGGCCAGTTTTGGTCATTACGTTGGGTAAAGGGTTAAAACAAAGATGAATCTAACTTACCCCAAGGATACTGAATACCAGATATCCCATAAAGAGCCCAAAATAGGACCCCAGTGACTTGATTTAACAAACTTGAATCCGACCCTCATGAGGATGCTGTATACCAAATATCAAAAGATTTTGACTGGTGGATCTGAAGAAGACATTCATATAATATTCCTCATATTGCACTAAGCTGAAATTCCTGCTTCCATAAAGAGCCCAAATCAGGGACTTGAATTGAATAAACTTGAATCTGACCTGACATGGATACTATATGCCAAAAACCAAAAGACTTTTAAAGAATTTTCTCATATTACACAATGTTAAAATACTGGCTTCCATAGGGTGCACAAATATGAACCCAGTGACCTGATTTGGACCTATTGGAATCTGACCCCTATGGATGCTGTATCTCAAATACCAAAAGATTTTGACTGGTGCATCTGAAGAAGATTTTTAAAGAATTTTCCTCATATTGCACCAAGTAAAAATTCAGCCTCCAGTATAGAGAGCCCAAATATGAATCTAGTGACTCCACTCAAACAAACTTAAATTTCAACCCCACCCTAAGGATGTTGTATACTAAATATCACAATATTATTGTTGGTGGTTCTGGAGAAGATTTTTTTAATTTTTGGAAAAAATTTTCTAGGTGTTAACAGAGGTATGCCCCTTATGGTGCCCACTGTGGGTGTGGCAACTTTGTATGAATAAACTTAATGGATGGCCCAGCGAGTGGATGGTAAGTGATCAGTAAAGTGGCATTTCAGCTTAGCTTAGGTGAGCTAAAATGCAGAAAAGATAAACTTTTTAAGGATCTTTTGAGACACCTTAATTTCTAATTTGTATGGGCCTTTAGGGTGGGTGTGTGTGGGGGGGGGGGGGGGGGGAGGTAATCTACTGCATTCTGTCTGGAGATTTGACCATAAGAAGAATTAATTAATCCTTTTCCCCCAAAAATATAAAAAGAGCATCACAGAGTGTGGCATATGCCCCCTCCTGCAATACCACATATAGCATTTGCTGCTCATTGAAATGGTGGCATTTCTCGCAGGTAACTGATTTGTGAAAAGATTTTTCAGTGGAACATGTGTGATATAGTGAGTATTTAAAAGACAAAAGATGGCATAAATGTCTACCCTTTCGAACAAACACACATGCAGATTAATCCTTTACCTAAGACAGTATTTTTAAAAAAGCAAATTAAATTTCACATTTTTTGAAAACAAATTTCACAATTTTTCAATAAAACTATTCAAATGTGGATATCATTAGAACCAGCTGGATGAGCTGGTTCTAATGATATCCATATATGTATGGTTTTTGACTGCTGTGTTAGATAAAGGGTTAACGTGGTTCTACTTCCATGTAATAAAAAAAAACAATCTTCTTTATCTGACAATGAGCATAACTGTGATAAGTACATGTATGTGTGGACAAAACCCATAATATGTGGATATCCTATCCCCCATATTGGACTATCAGCATACCAAAGTATTTATTTATTTAATTATTGGTGTTTAAGGTCACATATTTATGCACAATGGCTAATCATGACTGTGACAATTATACGGGTGGAGGAAGCCGGAGTACCCGGAGAGAACCACCGAGCAATGGCGAGCAACTGTCAGCTCCCCAACATTCTAACTCCACATAAGGAGGGTTAGCATTGGTTGAAGACATGTGCATCATCGACGTGCAGTACGCCCTCGTACACACCGCCACCGTGCCCCCACGCGGGCAACGGAGATGAAGTTTCTTGCCCAAGGTACACAATGCAGTTGCCGCAGGTGGGGTTCGATCCGAGAACCTCTCGGCTTGCAGCCTGCACCTCTACCTACTGTGCCACCGCGCTCCCCAGCATACCAAAGTACATCAAAACCTGATAATCGATGCTCGAGTTGTAATGAAGAATATTCGTAAAAACAGTTTTGTATGTACAACAAGAGGCTAACTCTGGTAAGTATGCATGGACAAAATTTTACCCATATTGGTCTATCACCATACCAAAGGACATCAAAACCTGACGACCAATGCTTGAGTTATACATTCATAGGGACAGTTTTGTATTACAAAGGACATAACTCTGGTAAAGTTGACAAAACACGCAATATGTGGGTATCGTCTCACCCATACTGTTCTCTCACTGTACCAGAGGACATCAAAATGCAACAACCAATGCTTGAGCCATACTGCAAAATATTTGTAAGGATGGTTTTCTAAATCTGGCAAGGGCCATAACTTTGGTAAACATGCATATGTGAAACCCGCAACATGTGGATATTCTCTCTCCCGCACTAATCTCTCAACAAACCGAAGGATATAAAAATCTGACAATCGATGCGTGAGTAAAAAAGGCTTTTAAGGACACTTTTCTGCATCAAACAAAGGCCATAACTCTGGTAGGAATGCAATGACAAAATCTGCAAAATATGGGCTTCCATTCCTCATACTGGTCTCTCACCATAACAAAGGATATAAAAACGTGTGATAAGATGCTAGAGTTATAATGTAAAACATTTGTATGGACAGTTTTCAAAGTCTCACAAGGGCCATAACAGGCTGGCCATTTTCAAAGTGGGAGGCGAGCAATGGTGGCCCGCCTTAAATGAACTTGGAGGGGGGTGGGGGCACCTTAATTTGACTCAAGGAGAGCCACTGAGGTCTATTCTTTAGGCTGGTAATTTTACCGTGTCTTTGCGTCTTATTGTTTGGTTTGCGCATAGTAAAAAATTTATTTATTTATTGGAGTTTAAGGTCACATACTTATGCACAATGGCTAATCATGACCATGACAGTTTTACAGGTGGAGGAAGCCGTAGTACCCAGAGAGAACCACCGAGCAACGACGGGCAACTGTCAGCTCCTCAACATTCTAACTCGAACATGTTCAAGCTCCGCTCAAGCAGGGTTACAGCGGTTGAAGACATGTGCACCATTGACGTGCAGTATGCCTTAGTACACAGCATCATCGTGCCCCCATGTAGGCAACCGGGATAAAGTGCCTTGCCCAAGGACACAATGCGAGTCATCCCGAATGGGGATTGAACTCGGGACCTCTAGTATAGAAGTCCAACAGACCATGTCAGGATTTCTATCTGAATTATGTACATAGTCATACAATTATAGTCTGTTTGTTTGTTTGTTTGTTGGTGGTTAACGTCACATATTTATGCACCATGGCTAATCGTGACACAACATGGAGATGAAGTCAAGTTTAGTCAATCGTTGATCAACATGTTGCCCATTTTAGAGGACTTTCACACCAAGCATTGGTGACTGGGTCCTATTTTACTAGTAAAGCGGAACTGGTTTACCACAGTAAACAAGTGCTGCTTACTTCCCGGGGTTCCCACGGGGAGTACAATTATAGTCAGTGTCCAATAAATAAGCAAAATGGCTACCAATTAGTCTCTGTGAGACCTCAACACCTTGAGCCGGAGGGGGGGGGGGGGGCAGGCATTGCAGCCTTACAGAGACTAACTGCCAGTAAACTTTTCCAAAGTGCATTATCACATATTAAGATGAGCGATACCGATCGCCGCTACTGAACAAAGTTCACTTTCGTGGCTCTTCTTGTATGTGGCAAGAAGGTCATTTGCCGCCTACACAAATTTCAGTTTAGGAAAGCCATTGAGAGCAAGAGCGGTCGGCCTTCTTAAAATGACAGGCCTACCATAACTTGTGGGCTACCCACAATCGGGATGAAGGACACAATGCAGTTACCCCTGACGACCGAAACCACTGAGCTACCACACTCCCTTCCTTTGGTGTGAAAAGCCATTTTTGAGCCAAGGACTGTTAAAATGAAGGGAGCGGCAAGTATAGATCCTGGTAAGCAGTTACCAGAAAGATCGAAAAGCTTGTTGAGACATTACTATGAATCAAGTACAACCAAGTACTGTTAAAAAAAACTTCACTCTTTACCCAACTCATGCTTTAACAAAATTTGTTATTTTAATTATTTTTTTCCAAATTTAAAACAAAACTTCAACAAAACCATATTTCCCATGAAAAATAATTTAGTACTCTACCAGTAAAAATCCAATATTTTTCAAGTGTGCAGGCACTATTTCGGTGGATAGAAAATGCAGAGTAATAAAAGCACTGCGTTATTATTATTATTTATCATTATTTATTGGTGTTTAAGGTCACATATTTTTTGCACAATGGCTAAAAGCACTCAATATTCAACAGCTTATAAGAACATGTTTTGACCAAGATAAGCCAAGTAACTGCCTACATGTATTTTTCTAGGACTATTCATGACTTTTTCTAAGAAAGTCTGATTTTCAAGCAGTTTCAAAGGTCTGAAATTTCAGTTTATAATCAAGAATGTTTCATGTTACAGCCCTCCAGTTTAACAAGAGATAATGAAGGTGAAGGAGTGTCCAAAATTGCTCTAGATGATTCCCCATGTGCTATGGCATGGACAGTCCCCCAGAGGGGATCATTCACTCTGAAGACCTTGAATTCTATGTGTAGAGGCTGGAATCAGATGTTTGTGGTATAGGAACATCCTCAACATTGATATGATTAAGAAATTGAGTCAGATCTCAATAAAAGGTCGCTCGGCCACATGTCCCCCGAAAAAAACAAGTCAAAAAAGGGGCATAACTGTAGTAAAAATGATCGGTCCAAACCCATATTCGAACTTGACCTGTATTATTACCCCATTAAGTCACATACCAAAATTATTTCCGATCAAATAATCCTAACTGGAGTTATCATCCGGACAACACAAATCTTGAAATTTCTAAGTCGAAAAAGGGGTATAACTCTAATAAAAATAATCTGGCCGAACCCATATTCGAACTTTACCTGTGGTTTGGGCTAAGCAGGTCACATACCAAAATTGGTTCCAATCAAATGATACAAACTGGAGTTACCATGGGGACACCAAGTGGGACGGATGCACAGATGGATGCACGCACGGATGGACGGACACCGCTGATTTCTATAGTCCCCCAAAAATTTTTCCGGGGGACAAAAAGGGATATTTTTCATGATCAGATGGTGATTGAGTTGTGACATAATAACACACCGTAGGTAAAGATTTCATAAATTTAATATTGTGAAAAACAAATGAAAATAGCATCTCAGATTCAACGTGTTCATATTTCTTTTCCAGTGAGATTCTACAGCAAGCCTGAAAATAAGCAATCTGTCATCTTCAAAATGAGGTCCCCAGAGGTTGAATTTGCTGATGCTATCCCATACAGTGGGCCAGTTTATCCTCTGGGTACCTCTTTCTGTTTAGGTTTGAGACTGATTCAGATTGAGGTTCACAGAGGGTAAATTTAGTGATGCAGGGCAGTGGTGTAGATAAAGGGGGGCCGGGGGGGGGGGGGGGGGGGGGGGTGGAGGCCCCCCCCCACCAGAAGTTTTTATCAGAAATTTTTTGGGACCATTTTTAGGCAAATTTATGCCTAATAACATTAACCCTTTACCTAACGAATCGCCCGCGTCTGCCCGCGTAATATGCAAATTGAGCAGTTGAAAAAATTAAATTTTCCAAAATATTTCAACAAAACCATATCATGTGACACCTCATTGGAACGAGCTCATAGAGCTCATTCCAATGAGGGGTCACATGATATGGTTTTGTTGAAATTTTTTGAAAAATTTAAAAAAATTATATTTAAAATAAATTTTGATATAGTCTGCGTTGGGTAAAGGGTTAAAATGCTGGCTTTGTGGATAAAAACATGCCATTTTGGGTAAATTTGGGGTAAAAACGACCAATTTTCAGTACATTTGCAGTTAACAACAGATTCTTTCTGTTTGTTTGGGTTTTTGTTGTTGTTACACTGTCGGAAAATTCTTGGTCTGTCGGAAAATTTTGGGCTTGCCCCTCCGCAAGCGAAAAGCTATCTACGCCACTGGTGCAGCTATCTACCCTCTGGGGATCTCATTTTGCAGATGACAGTCTGCTTATTTTCTGGCTTGTTCTGCAGTCCTGTCGATTTGAGGTGAATGGCTGTTTGAATCATGTTAAAGTTACCTAAATGAAAAACATGCGAATGAAAAATGGGTCGCACCAAATTGTCGCCAGGTCACACAAAATTTTCGCCAAGTTGAATGATCTAGTACAAATAAATGGTGGAATGATGTTGAGCATCAACCAATCATCAGCTGCACAGGTGTTTGCATCTGCCTGAAGTATAGCTGTTCTGTTGGCCAATAATTGGCCAACAGAGCAGCTATACTTCAGGCAGATGCAAACACCTATGCTTATGATTGTTTGATGCTCAACATCATTTTAAATTGTTGATCATCTTAAGATGTAGCATAAATACAAAATCAGGAAATGGCAATATATTCATGTCTCTGCCACAAATAGTTATTATGGATGACATACTCTTCTGCAGCATGCTAGTTCATGACAAGATTAGGCTAAAATTGCAACTAATTTGTATCTGAATTGCTGCAACACAGCCTCATTATTGTTCCTAAGGATTCATCTTTATTCATCAGGATATTGCCTATAGCAGTAAGAACACTTGATTACTTGATTATGATACAACAGTTCATATATCAGCATAGTTACGATACATATATATTCAGGATACCAGGTAACAAGTACAGGGAACACACGAAAGTTACCAAAGCACAGACCAGGTGAACGATAAATGGGTTTTGCAAAATTTTTAAAACAGCAGGCCTGTAGCAGGGAGGAAAGCCAACAAAAGATAATTTAGAATGGTGTAACAGGACATCTCCCCCCCCCCCCCCCCTGGATATCCCCTTCCCCCAGGTTATACTTGGATATCCTTGGTTATCCTTGGATATCCCCCCCCCCCCCCCCCCCCCCCACTCTGAATATCTTCCCTACCACCTATGATAATCTTTTTTCTTCTTTATTCAATGCTACTTGATGCTTAGATGTTCAGACATACATTTTTGTCATCAATTTCATGTATTTATGTTTTGAGAAAAAACATAAAACCATCAAATAGTAATGTCATTTGGAACCAGGATTAACAAAGTCGTGTAATAATTACCATATCACAAACTGGTGAACATTTTTTCAAAACTCTGTTTAGATTGTGTATATCTCCACTTTTAAAGTCAAATAACTTTGAATTAATGGAAAAACTGTTTTCCGAGTTTCAGGCCTGGATATCCTCCCCACCCCTCTCCCTACCTCACATAGGGCATTTTCCACAATTTTGGTTTATATGGTGTTACTGACCATATTAAAAGGTATCCCATGTAAAAAGATTTGTCATTAATTTAAAGTTATTTGACTTTAAAAGTAGAGACATGCAAACTAAACAGATTTTTGGAAAAACTTTCACCAGTTTGTGATATAGAGATTGATTACATGGCCTTATTAATCCTGGCCCCAATGACAACTATTTTAGGGGGTGGGGGAGGATGTTTCCTCCAAACTCAAACACCAGAAATTGATGACAAAAATGTATGTCTCAACATTTGAACATCAAGGCATTGAATAAAAAAGAAAAAAACAAACTCATGGGTGTGTGTGTGGAGGGGGTGGGAGAATTATTCAGGGGGAATATTCTAGGATATCATCCCCTGGGAAGAAGATATCCTAGGATATCTTCCCATACAGGAGAAGATATCCAGGAGGGGGAGTTGACATGATACACTGCATCACGATCTGGTCGAAATTGGTTGTCTGCTTTTTTTTTATCACAATACAATATTTCCAAGTCAAAATTACCCCCTGAGCTCCGCAGCTTCCGAATACCAAATAAGTGGTTGTTAACCCTTTACCCAACGAATTGCCCGCATCCGCCCACGTAATATGCAAATTCAATATTATTTTTCGAAAAATTTCAACAAAACCATATCACGTGACCCCTCTTTGGAACGAGCTCATCGAGCTCGTTCCAAAGAGGGGTCACGTGATATGGTTTTGTTGAAATTTTTTGAAAAAAAAAAAAAAAAAATGATATTTAAAATAATTTTTGATATCATCTGCATTGGGTAAAGGGTTAAAGAGGTATTTTGTTGAAAACTTTCATATTTATTGATATAGATTACTTTTATCTTTAGAGAGGGACAAATGAGGCACTCTTAATTAAAGAGGAGCGTCAGGAATATATTTCAGCAATATTCTAATAAATGAGCAACAAGAAAATGAAGTATGTATAATTTTATTAAAAGAAATATGATTTCTAATCTACTGAAGTCCAAAATGTAAATAAATCACATAAATTTAAAATGTTCATATATATTCTGCATAAATAATATCACAGATGTTTCATATATTTATCATAATATAAAAATTAGAATATAATCTTCAGCAGAATGCTGAAAAAATAATACTGTACAATAGACTGAAATTAATACTGCAATACCAGTTGGGCTTGACTGTTTTGGTGCCAAGAACTCTTCTTGAATGATGAGAGAAACATGGAGTATCTTTACTGAAGAAGTGCTCGAACATGTTTTTTATTATGTCACAGTGTTGGGATGCCTGGGAGAGTGCTAAATCAGTTTATCAGTGTTTTGTGGTAATACGCATGTTTCTTAAAAGATACCATGCAACCAAAAGGGAAGCCATACTTTAAATTTGACATTTTTCATCCTGCTACTTATGTTTTAAATAAAAGTGGCCAACAGCAAAATGAAACATATCGAGAGTCAAGCTTGTTCCAATGAGGGGTCACATGACATGGTTTTGTTGAAATTTTCTATTTGTTTATTTATTGGTGTTTGATTTCACATATTTTTGCACAGTGGCTAAATGTGACAGCAACATGGATATTTATTTATTGGGGTTTAAGGTCACATACTTATGCACAATGGCTAATCATGACCGTGACAGTTTTACAGGTGGAGGAAGCCAGAGAGAACCACAGAGCATCAATGAGCAACTATCAGCTCCTCAACATTCTAACTCTGTTCAAGCTTCGCTCAAGCAGGGTTACAGCTGTTGAAGACATATGCACCATCGACGTACAGTACGCCTTAGTACACAGCGTCATCATGCCCCCATTGAGGCAACCGGATAAAATGCCTTGCCCAAGGACACAAAGTGGGTTGTCTCGGACGGGATTCGAACTTGTGGCCTCTAGCATAGAACTCCAACAGTCTACCACTGAGCCTACTGCACTCCTCAACAACATGGATATAGAATCAAGTCCAACCAAACATTTATACCCATGTTACCCATTTTAGAGGACTCCCACCCCAGGCCCTATTTTTCCAGTAAAACAGAGCTTGATTATCACAGTAAACAGGCACTGCTTCACCTCCCAGGGATCACATGGTGGGAGTTGGAATTTTCTGGAAATTTTTTTTTTTAACTGCACAATTTGTATAGTACACAGGTGGATGCAGCCAATTTGTTAGGGAAGGGTTAAAGGTAACTTTCAGCATCTATGGCCCTATCACGATCATAAAGGAGGTATGAAGTGAAGTTAACCATTTGTTGTACAAATGCTGACAATTTTAGAGGACCTCACCCCAAGCATTGTCCCACTGTCTTGATAACACAGAACTACACCAACAAAACCTTTAACCCTTTACCTAACATAACGGCCAAAACCGGCCAGAGCTATTCTCAAAAGTCGCCAATTAATTTTCATTATTTTTTTCATTTTTTGTCTCAAGAACATAGGTTATGACCCCTCGTTGGAACGAGCTCGATGAGCTCATTCCAATGAGGGGTCATAACCTATGTTTTTGAGACAAAAAATGAAAAAAATTAGTTATTCAAGAATTATTTTTGCAAGTGTCGTCTGCTTTTCAGGTTGGGTAAAGGGTTAACATAATAATTGACAGTAACTGAAACAATGGTTTCAGCAAATAGTGAATGTGGGGGTGATCTCTATACCATCTTGTAGTCTGTCATACAAGAGTGAATTGGTTAAATACTTTGTGGCATTATGGGAAAACTTTGCTACTTGAAATTTCCTTATTCTGACAATCAGTGTACATAGGGTTAACACACCCTTGACCTTTACATTTACTAATTCTTATTCTCAGCCTCCCATGATATTTTTGATCTTCCATTTCATAACCAAAATCAAAAAAATTTGTTTTCCAAATCTCATGGTGCTTAGTGATATACCCCAAATGTAAGAATTCACAAAAACCCATATCTAAGCCACACCAACCACAATTGAGATTGTTACTAGTGAGGATGAATACGATGGACTGATCTCCAGAAATAATCTATTTCATTCTAGTCCACTAATGTTAGTTTTGGCACTAAAACAGTCAAGACAATACCTTGATGTAATCAAAACCTGAAATACTGACTTGAAAACACATCTGACTGAAATTAATACTGTATTATTTGACTATCCTGCCATCTATTCTTCTCAAATAAAAAAATAGAAATCAAAAATATAATCTGTGAAAATATATGTTAATATATAATTTAATACTGAAATGTACAACTTGCCCAGTGAAGAGTTACACAATCTTTATTAAAGTCTGAACAATTACCCCTTACCTAAAGCAACTTAGTCTAAACTTATCCCTCAAAATTCTTGAAAAACATATTTTGCCTCCAAAACCTTGCTTTGACTCCTCATTGGAATGAGTTCAGCAGACACGTCCCAATGAGAGTAATAAGCTTTGTTCTTGGTGGCAATTAATTGAAAAAACAATAAATTATAATGGTGATTTCTGTTTATAGCAAAGGCCAGAAAGTGCCATTATTTTAGGTAAAGTGTGAAATGATGCTATACTTCACTCTAATCTGCAGTGATTTATAAAAACCATTGATGCAACAGAGATTTTATCATCTTTGCCAGGAGTTATCATTATCATTATCTTTTCTTAAGAACTTGTTGGACTAGAATTTAATAATCATTATTAGTAGCTAGTTTCAACTGTTCACTCAATTTTATTTCACATGAGGTTAACATGTTTCTTCCCCAGTCAAAGCATAATTGGTGATCATTTGAGGGTTTTAACCCTATTATGTTAGATACATTAGAACCCTGATAATTGAAGCCACTTAGCCTGTGATAATTCAATTAACCCTTTAACCAATGCAGATGATATCAAAACTTATTATTTTAAATATCATTTTTTCAAATTTTTCAAAAATTTTCGACCAAACCATATCATGTGACACCTCGTTGGAACGAGCTCGATGAGCTTGTTCCAACGAGTGGTCACATGATATGGTTTTGTTGAAATTTTTTGAAAAGTTAAAAAATTTATAGTAATTTATATATTTTTTATACTTACCAATGACCCAGACTTAGCTGGTGCTAACTCTAACAAAACCAGGGCCAAACACAAATTTTGCCCCCCAATCCCCAAAATTTGCATCTAAAACCAAAAGAAATCATGTCCTATAGGACCTCCATACTTCGCCCCTACTGCGCATGCGCAGTGTCAAGGACGTTCCGAAATTGGCGCCAATTATCATTCTTACTGGCAGTGCCTGGTCAGCGCTATGTACTCAGCGGGGAGGCAAGAGTTCCCAACTCCTGGGAGGGCCATCCCCATCTGGGTCATTGGTAAGTATAAAAAATATATAAATTACTATAAATTTTTTAACATTTTTATACTGTACCAACGACCCAGACTTAGCTGAATAGTAAAAAGGTTGGAGGGCCTAGGACATAGAGGAAAATCCAATAAGCTCAACTATATAATATAGAGGCAACCCCTTAAGGAGAAAAGGAGTATTAGGCTTTACATGTATCTTTCTTATTTAATGTTAAATTAGAAAGATACAATACCCTTCATAATTGAGCACAATAACATTCATGTTCTCTATTAACATCCAGTATAACCCTTTATACTAATTATTTTTAAAGTAAGCCAATAAATAAAGTTAGTCCAGAGAATTGAGACTCTTTATATTCTTTTAAAAGTGTCCGAGGATTGTATATTAACGCCCGTTTGACACTTGACATATACAAATGCTTCACACCGAGCTACACATTAAAAATATGACATGAATGAATTTTAACATTAATATTACACTTTAAAACCATCCCAGAAGCGACTTAGAAATACTGACTTTGGAGGAGGCATTCCCTTGCTTTTCACTATAAAGCAGGTGACCTAAGGGAACACCCTCCCCCCCCCCCCCCCTTCCCCTTGCCCTGGGTCAAATAGCCCAGAGCGAAGAGGGCAGCCGGACGGAGTCACTGCCGGAACAGAAAGCCTGCATAACTATAGTTGCAACTGTTTAGTGGACGACATTCTGAGCAACAGATAACGGACCTAAACAATGCAGGTCTCCAGAAATGGACTCAATATTTCTGAGATAAAAATTCGTGAATGTGGATGGCTGAGACCAATAAGCAGCCTTCATTAAATCTGTAATAGCAATACTATTAGCATAAGCCCAAGAAGTAGCAAGAGCTCTTACTTCATGAGCGGAAATCTTAAGCACAGACTGCTGAGAAGAAGATAAACTCTCATAAGCAGTACGGATAGTTAATTGAATCCATCTAGCAATAGAATGGACTGAAATGTCCTTTCTATTAGGCATCAAAGACAGAAAGAAACGTTTCCGTCCCTTTCTGATAAACCGAGATCTTTGTTTATAGATACGTAACGCTCTAACAGGACAGAGTAAAGGCCTACGCCCGTCTGAAGACGGAAGAGCCTTAATGACAATAGGTTCCGGATATTTATTAGGAGCCTGATTCTTAGCTAAAAAACCCACATTAGTAGTGAAGGTGATAGTGTTCCCAACACTACGATAGTGAGAATCATCCACCGATAGTGCATGAAGCTCACTGACTCTTCTAGCAGAAGAGAAAGCTAAGAGAAAAGCTGTCTTATAAGATAAGAATTTGAAATCTACTGTCCCAAGAGATTCAAATGGCTTTTCCTTCAATTTAAGAAGAACCCAAGCTAAATTCCATTTAGGAATTAACCTAAGAGTTCTGGGTCTATTTATCGAGAAGTTTCTAACCAACTTAGATAAAGAGACATTAGATCCAATTTGTAAACTATCATGATGTGCATAGGTATCAGATAACATAGACCTATAACCCTTAATAGTAACAGGCTGCAGTTTGATTTCGTCAAACAAGTATACTAGAAAGTTTGCAATGTCTGGTATAGAGGGATCGAAAATATCTACAGAATGATCCCTACACCAACAACGAAAAACCTTCCACTTAGCCGCATAGTTTAGCGAAGAGGAGGTCCTCCTACAGTTAGAAATCGCGTCCACTGCTCGTCCTGTAAAGTGCTTGCCATGCAAGAAGGACCGCACAACGGAAAAACGTGAAGGTTGAGACCTTGCGGGTTGTGATGGAGTTGACGCGATTTCCCCTGCGAAAGAAGATCCTCCCGTGGAGGAAGCTTTCGCGGTAGGTCCCACAACAGACACCTGAGTAGATTTATCCACGGTCTCTGTGGAGACAGAGATGCTACCAACAGAATCTTGCATTGAGATTGTTTTATCTTTAGCAATACTTGCTGAATTAACGGCGCTGGAGGATACGCATATCCTATCATTCCGTCCCAAGGGATCGACAGAGCGTCTACTGCAAATGCTCTTGGATCCGGACACGGAGACACATACGTCTGCAACTGATTGTTGAGATGTGTCGCAAATAAGTCTATCATTGGCCGTTCCCATTGGTAGCAAATCTGATTGAATACTTGTTTGTTGAGAGTCCACTCCGACGGCAACATGCGACCCTTTCGTGAAAGGGAGTCTGCTAGTACATTCAGACGACCCGGTATGCGACGGACCGAAAGAAGAACCTGATGTTCTAGCGCAAACAGAAGGATTCTTTCCGTTAGATTGAACAACGGAACTGAATGAGTGCCTCCCTGATTCCGTATATACGCCACTACTGTCGTATTGTCGGATAGGATTTGGACATGAGCATTGTGAATAATGTCCATCCAATGACGTAACGCAAGCCAAATTGACATCATTTCCTTGATGTTTATGTGCTTGCCCAGGAATTGCGGATCCCAAAGACCCTGGCATCTCGAATCCGTTGGGATCAATGATGCACCCCAACCTGTTTGACTGGCATCCGTCATAATGGTAAAACTCGGATCCGGCAACTGCAGCGGAACTCCTTGAGTAAACCACTGAATGTTTGCCCAAGTCTGAATCTCTTGTTTCACTTGATCTGACAAGAGAACGTCTATGTCGAGCGAATGAATTTTCACACTCCAATTCTGAGTCAAGAAAATTTGGAGAGGACGCGTGCGTAACCGCCCCATCGGAATGAGATCCGCAGCGGCTCCGCACAGACCTATCAGTCTCATAAATTCTCTCGCTGTGACTTTGTCTGCGTGCAGACAATAGCGAGCGTAACAACTGACTAATTTCGCTCTGGTTAACGGCAGACGAACGAGATTGTTGTGCGTCTCGAAGCTCATTCCCAGATGTGTGAATGACTTGGACGGCACCAGATCCGACTTCTCCTCGTTCACTATAAAACCGAGATGTCGGAGCAATAGAAGTAGATTCTGAACATCGTTCTGAAGCGTTAACTCGTAGCCGTACCTCTGAAGAATGTCGTCCCGGTAGGCCGACGTTACCGCAGACGAATGAGCTCGGAAATAGATCATTACCGAGTTCATTACCCGAGTGAAAGCCCAGGGTGCTAGATTCAATCCGAAGCACATCGCCCGGAATTGATACACCACTCCTAGGACTGCGAAGCGTAGATACTTTCTGAATGTCGGATGTACCATGACGTGAAAGTACGCATCTTTGAGATCTATGCTTGTTGCATAATCGTTCACCCGAATACTCGCTCTGACCGACCGAATCGTCTCCATATAAAACTTCGGAGCGACGATCAGCTTGTTTATCCAGCTCAAATCTATGACTGGACGGAACGAGCCGTCTGGTTTCGGAACCAGAAACAGATGGCTGTAGAATCCCGGAGTCTCCTGGTTTTCTACGACCTCTACCGCGTTCTTCATTAAAAGAGACTGCACCTCTGATAATAGAGCGTCCCTTTTCTGCGGATTTGACGGAAGTTGAGTCCATTTTGGACTTCGAGTTAATGGAGGCTTTCGTTTGAAGGATATCTTTTGACCTTCCGAAGTCACTCCTCTCACCCAAGGGTCGTCCATAATCGACGCCCATTCTTGTGAAAAGCTCGACAACCTTCCGCCAACCGGTACGCGATAGAGGTTTAAGCCATCACCTCCTGGACCTGCGAGGCCTGCGGTAGGAGAAACCACGTCTTCCACGACCCGCACCTCGTCCCGTCGACCTCGGGGCGTCCGACCGGTTGTCCCGGCCCGAAGGACGTCCCGAACGTGAGTCGCTACCTTGACGGTCTCTCGAATAAGACCAAGAGGACGCACCGGAACCTCTATAGGAACCTCTCTTGGGCGCATTAGACCCAGAAGTGCCTGTCTTATTCTTGTCTGCCGTATCCGACTTCTTAGAAGCAGATTTGAACAACAGAGAATCCGAAGCTTTCTTTGTAATTTTATCATAAATTGCAGAAAGCTTGCCGTCAAAGAGAAGTTCTCTGGAGACCGAAGCGACTCTGAGAGAGTTCTTCACCTTAGAATCCACGAGTGTGGATGTAGCTAGGGCTGCGTCACGTCTAACCAACTCCAGGTTTGCCACTGAAAGGGCGGAGTTACACGTGGAATAAGCTACTGCCCTTGAAAGAAGTCTTAAAGAGGATTGTATATCCTGAAATTCTTTCCCTTGAAGGCGCAGTGATAACGCCTTAGTAAGGTGATCTGCGTAAGATAAGGCATCTAAACAGGCTCTGTTAGACGAAATAGCTGTTTCCAACACCGCGGTTGGAATAGACGCCAACGACGGTAATGATAGC
The DNA here is from genome assembly GCA_031216915.1 of Pictodentalium vernedei. NCBI lineage: Eukaryota > Metazoa > Mollusca > Scaphopoda > Dentaliida > Dentaliidae > Pictodentalium > Pictodentalium vernedei. The sequence goes on along the minus strand of CM062291.1, from coordinate 114,758,548 downwards.
TCCAAGTCTTCCGCCTCATCGTCCATACACAGAGGAACTCTCGGAATATCCTGTCCTGCCGTGTCGAATTTATTCCTTGCATTAATGAAAGGCAGGTTGAGAGTATTGGCGGACAAGAAACCTGCTTTCCCCGTTTTGGAAGCAAGTTTAAATATAGCGTCGTTCAATAATTCAAATGTTCTTGCAACATTATTGGACTGAGCCGGAAACTCGGGAGCGATGTCCCTGAACCGCTCAAAAAATTCAGAGTCCAATGACGCTATAATCCTCTTGTCCGGAACCGCAGCAGTCTGGCCCGACGGAACAACTTGAGGAAGAAAGTGCCGGATGAAGTCCACGGCAGCTTTATGTTGTTCCGAAAGGGATAGCTCAAAGTCATCCGTATCCCTTTCACCATCCGGTCGGACCTCATGATGCTCCCGGTCGTCCGCCCCCGATGCTTCGGCGGAGCGTACCGACCCAGCGCCGTCGGATAATTCCCGATCCGACACTGTTTCTGTCGGCTGCTGGGATGCTGCGATAAGTTGTGCTATCTGCACAAGTACGTCCGGCATCGAGACCTGCGGAGGCGCAGTCTTTCGCTGCATCGCCGAGGGCAGCTCCGCATCTGATGGCTCCCACATACTTTTTCTATGCGAACGTCCGGAGTCCATCGGCCTCGTGTCCCTGGCTGCCGGATGGTGTGACCTGGTCGCCGAAGAATCCTTGATCGGCGAAGCTGGTAAAATATCGGCGGTCACGCAGCCAAGGTGCGGTCGTGTGCGCTGACGAGAGGTAGAAGCCTGAGCAGTCTCCGCGGACTGCCTATACAACGGAGCGTTCCGAGCGACGGACGTATGCTCCGCTTGCGACACATTTTGTACCACAACATCTGGTCCCAGATGTTGTTGTACGAGAGAGGGGCCTCTCTCGCTCGCGGCCCGGCTGGACCTGGACGAGCTAGGAACCGGACTCAAAGGCTTCCTCCGATCTCGCCTGCTATCCGCCGTCACTGGGTGTGCACGTTGAATGTTTATAGTGCTCGCATCACCCAACATTTCCTCCTAGACCGCATCGGACGAACCCGGCTGCCGAACCATTCGGTGAATGGACGCTACACCGGGCGAGCTAGCGGACGACATTTGTTTAATCTCCATGAGCACTTTTGCCGCTAGCTCTGTATTCATTTGTGACGACGGAAGCGCACTTGCGGAAGATAACATGGAAACATCACCCTGTTCTTGTTCCTCTGAAATAGAAACAGAGAGTAGAGTGACCTTGCGGAGAAAGAGCCGGCATAGCCCTTTCTCCAGTAACAACATATCGTGACACACGTTTCCAATGTTTGTCATCCCAATATTGACATATAGAACAGGGATTAGTGCGAGAACACTGACTACAATTAATACAATGATCATGAAAGTCAAAGGAAGATTTCTTCCTATTACAATTTGAACAATATCCTTTCATTGTGAAAAGTCAACAACAAGTCCTAGTTACTCGCACAAACCCCTGACATAAAGATACATAATAACATGATCCATTAATAATGAAAAAACAATTGCAAATCAAAATAATTTTTGAAAAATATTTTTTCAGCGAAGCCCAAGTTTCTGAAAAGTAACGTTGAGCCCCGATGGATCCGATGGCTAAGTGTGGTCAAAAATTTTAAATTTATATTAAATAATTAATGCAACACTTACGGATAATAGAAATGTATCTTATAGTGAGATAAACTACACCAAAGGCAAACAGCCCCCCTCAAAAGAGACTGTTGCCAATGTAAACAAACAGTGTAAAACACCAGAAAACATGACTCCAGGCACTGAAAAAACTGGCCCGAAATCAGTCATCAAAATTACACTCTATCTGATGCAAGACAGAGACTCCCAGGGGAGAATCTGCAGAACACAACGTTTATACACCCATGGGTGAAAAAGTAACTATGGGGAAAATAACAGAAAACATTCTGTAACCAAGCAACTCTCCCAAGAGAATTTTAGAAATGATCTTTCTCAAAAATATGCCAAAAGCATGGGAGAATTGCAAGGGGGGACTTAGAAGACCAGGGGAGAGGAAACACTGAATAAGCAGTACAACTTTTTAGCAAGAATGACAACAAGAGGCCCATGCCTCGAAAATAGGCAACTTAACATAATTTCATAAAAAATTTCAAGTACAGCCCTGATTATTTTTTGTCACTCCTTTTTCCTCTCCTCCTTCTATATCCTCCTTAGAATCACCATTTCTTCAATAATTACGTGTCTGGCATCCTTTAAACTGAGATTTACAAGCACAAAGATCAGTGAGATGTTGACTGATGAAGGGCCAAACAGAGAATGATAATTGGCGCCAATTTCGGAACGTCCTTGACACTGCGCATGCGCTGTAGGGGCGAAGTATGGAGGTCCTATAGGACATGATTTCTTTTGGTTTTAGATGCAAATTTTGGAGATTGGGGGGCAAAATTTGTGTTTGGCCCTGGTTTTGTTAGAGTTAGCACCAGCTAAGTCTGGGTCATTGGTACAGTATAAAAATATAATATTTTTTCATCTGCTGAATTTGCATATTACGTGGGCGGATGCATTTTTCAACAGATCATAAGATATTTTGTTCAATTAACTGGTGTTAAACTATATGCAATTATTACCACTTTAGCAGGTGTTCTCTAGTCTATTAATCGAGTTTAGCATGGTAGTAAAACTCAGTAATTCATGACGTTATGCAATCGGAAATGAGTGGTGGGCATTAATGAAAACAAAATTCATTAACAGATTGCCACCCACTTCTGGACATGGTAATAATAGTAATAAAATGATTTTGTCAGGTGTCCAGGTTTATTAAGGGCCCTTGAGGACTGGATAACAGCCCTCTGGCTTAATAATAACGGCCCTCGACTTCGTCGCAGGCCTGTAATAAACCCTTAGGCTGTTATTGATTCCTCTTGGGCTATTAATAAACCATATAAACGTATGGTAAATGAGGTGGTGTATGAAAGTTAAATGCAATTAACAATGTTATTTAATTACGAAATCTTTGACTGTATTAAGGAATGGAATCAAATTGATCATTTTCAAAGAAGTCAAGAAACCGAGTGCAAAAACTAAAATCTTTAGGCGGCCAAATTTGCTACGGGAAGTTAAGACATTCTATGATGTCAATTATTAAGACATTCTTTAGCCCCAAACACACGCAATGTTATGAAGTCAAAAACTGACATAATGTTCAACAACTTTTGTTCTACAGAAAATGTAACCCTTTACCAAATGTAAAAGATATAACTAAAAATCACCGTGCACAAAAGCCACCAATATTTTTCGATTAATTTAATAATCCTTGGTAATCTCAAGAACCTGCACAATACATCCTTTCCTGTCATGTTTGGCCATGTTCTTTGGTTCTATTGTACAGGATATAAATCAAAATAATTACAATTCTTTTACGATATGGCATTTGACTGAACTAGGACCCTATAGGATGAAAAGTTAAAATGACTAAAGCATAAAAAAAATGGAATGTTGTAAAAGATGTACAGAATAATAAAAAAGTTTTTTCAAACATATATGTGATAGAAAAAAACCATGAAGAGAGAATAGAAATATTTTCATGATATATAATAGCTTAACTCGTGAAAATAAATAATATTCTTAAAAAAATTTGATTAAACTTAAAAACATTAAAAAATGAAATTTAAAAAACAGATCAACTTGCCTACCAATAAAGCTGGGCTGCATTACCAGAATTGAAAAAATAGGATTTTCCAACTATAAAAGAGGAGTTCTTGGTTTTATCAGTTTTGAATCATCAGTGTGCTAGGAGATTATTTGATTATATTGGGGTGTAGGGACATATGAATTTCCAATTTCATCTCAAATATCACCTTCTTGTCACATAGTTATGACATCACGCCTTTGTTAAAAGTGTGTGATATATTTCGAAGAGTTGGTTAGAGCATGTGTGATATTCAACATATATCACCACACTTTTACCAATCAAGGAACAATAGACAGTGATTGTGTAACCTGTCACTTCTAATACAAACACAGCCGAGAGGAAAGATTAAGGGCACCTGTGCTAAAATGTTTTGAACAGAGAAACGAGAATTTACCTGACTTTTGATTTTATTGAAAGAGTTAAAGAAAGAAATCCACACCCGGGTGTAAATGATAAATGGAACTTTTAATTTCTCGCTCAACCTTTTGAGCGCAATGACGAAATGGAAAAAATGAAGTAATATCACTTGCTTTCCATCAATCTTCATGTGTCTTGCAAGTTTGGCTTAAGAAATTAACTAATTAAACGGGAATGGACACGTGTCAGACAAGGGTTCAGTGGAGTGTTTGATTGTTCGTGTTTTGATTGTTTGTGCAAACATCAATGTGACAAGTCGGTTACAGCACAAAAACTTGTGATATTGAACATACAATCGCTCGAGCTAGTTACTCGGACAAGTCCTCGTTAACTAACTCTCGCGATTGGATATTCAATATCACTCGTTTTCTATGCTGTAACCTATACTTACAACCATAAGTATTGCCAACTTCCCATCAAGACACACCGGTTTGTGCAAGTAACTCCAAAAATGCATACATAAATTTCAGAATGGAATTAAAGTGGTTTACAAAATGGATCTAATGGAATCAAAGAGGTTTCGGAAGCACATCCTCCTTGAACTCCTCTTTATTTATTTATTTATTTATTTATTTATTTATTTATTTATCATAAATTCCAGAACGGAATCAAAGAGGTTTCGGGAAGCAGAAAAGTTCAAATGAAGACAAAAAATGTTAAATTTTTTTTAACCAACATCGATTTGAAAATTTCTGAATCAGCATCACTCGAACTGAATCAAATCAAATGATAGGGGTGATTTTGAAATAAAATCGAATTTTGAAGCTTTGCAGGGCTCTACTTTGGTGGTCCAAAGTTGCTCACCAATTATTCGTTCTGTTACAGCTTACTGGAGAGTGCGTGCAGGCACTCTCCAATAAACTGTAACAGAACAAATCCAAGTAACAAAATATCGATTCCTTCTCACTGAATATCAAGCACCTGCTCAGAATTTTTCTTGAGAACCTTTTTGTGGCACCTCTATTGTTTACTGGTGACCACCTTTGGGCTTCTAGCACGTTACCAGTTAATTATTCATTTTTCAATTAGTTTGGAAATTTTATATACCCATAACCTGAATGTCACTAACATTTATATCATTTGTTACAAACCATGGAATAACAATGTTGTTCAACACATAACACAGTTGTTATTGATCTCTGTAAAACTCTACTTCAACTCAGGCATACTTGTGCTCAAAGAAAGCCAGGCAGACTTTGGTGGAATGGAGTCCTACAGAAACTATATTATTATCTTGCAGTGCAGCTTATAATAAAGAGGAAGGCTTGTGTCCTTGATAGTGCAATATTACTGCCAGAATGTTACTACAATGTGGGAATATTATGGGACCTTTTATTTTCAAACATTTTTTTGAGAATCAAATTCCATGACTTTTCCAGAACTCTCTATGCAATTTCCATGACCTTTCCTCATTAGTATAACATGACACACTCTTTTTCATGATTTTTAAGCATGATTTTTTTCAGGGAAATGGCATACTGCATCATTATCACAACACACTGCCATGACTTTTCCAGATTACAGCTAAAAAAAACCAAAAAACAAACAGGCAAAAAACCCTTTTTTCCCAAACTTCTTCTGGATTAACCCGACCTCTTCAGGTTATTGCTCTCATAAATGTTATCAACATGTTGTACAGTTTCAATGGTAGTCTGTGTGTCAGCATGCCAACAATTTTTTAGATGCCCAGTTTTTAGTACACAGCTCTTGGAAATCAGGTGTGTGATGGCATGCAAGCGCTGTTACTATCAAAGTCGAAAGTCAGCTTTATCATGAGACAAAAACTTTGCTATACACTTGAAAAAGCAGAGTGTTAATCAGGCTGCAAAGCTTGAAGATATATTTAAATGGTAGAAGTAATTTATGGGAACACATTAAAAAAAAATTATTCTTCTGGCAAGAGTGTAAATGTATTTGAAGCTTAAGAATATTATTTTCCTAATGACTGATTATTGCCTTATTATTGCCTGATTGCAATAGCAATCTGGCAATAAGGCCATAACCTGGCTTTATTGAAGGGATAATGTTGCCAAATGGCACACTTTGTTTTGGGCTGTACTGTACCATTATGCTTCTGGTATTGTTCAGCAAGGGTATAGAGCATACCAGCGATATTAGCTTTTTTAAAATCCAATGGTGCTATCACTTACAGCACTGAATGATACTGGCAGGTATATCTTAATACTGCTTAGTATGAAATATTAATTTTGTGCAATGCTAAATAGCAAAATTTCTTGGCCAAAAGAAAAAGATTTAATATGTGATGCATCTTACAAAATGAAATTAATCAATTTTTTTTTAAGTCATATCAATATTATAAATTTGTGGAATCATTTAATAAATTTTTTTAGCAAAACCAGTCCTCAGATTAATCTTACATTAACTCCTTGTATGTTGCCGGCAGATATTGATGCCCGGGACATGATTTCTCGTGCCACAAAAATAAGTAAAATTTGGGAACTTTTAATTGAATTTCCCTCCTGTAAACATCAATTATTTTTCTTGAATTATATTCGTACAAAGTTTTCATCAAATCTAGTCTTGGCTGCTTCATAGCAGCCATGACTAGAGTTGATGAAAAATATCTTTAAAATACTCAGCGTGTTAAGAGTTAATGACTACCTTAAATACATTTACATAGCTGCAGATGACTTAACAGTGTTTCTGCATAATTGTTGCCTTCAGGCAACAAAGAAGGAAAAACGCTGTCAAAATAAATGCATCCTACCAGTAAAGTTGTCAAGGAAGAATACTACTTTTTAAGAGCCATAAAAAGGAGCTGTGTTGTGGCTGTATGGGACTCAATCCTTTACCCATCACAAAGGATATCAAAATTTATAATTTTGATTATTGTTTTTAAAAAATTTTCAAAACCTTTTGACAAAACCATATCATGTGACCCCCTCATTGGAACATGCTCAATGAGCTCATTCCAATGAGGGTCACATGATATGTTTTTGTTGAAATATTTTGAAAAATTTTTTTTTTTCAATTGCTTAATTTGTAAATTACGCGGGTGGATGTGACCAATTTGTTAGGTAAAGGGTTAAAAAGTATGAAGAATTACTCTGAAAGTTAAAAAATTTATAGTAATTTATATATTTTTTATACTTACCAATGACGCAGACTTAGCTGGTGCTAACTCCAACAAAACCAGGGCCAAACACAAATTTTGCCCCCCAATCCCCAAAATTTGCATCCAAAACAAAAAGAAATCATGTCCTAAAGGACCTCCATAGTACGCCTCTACTGCGCATGCGCAGTGACGCAGTCGTCCCGAAATTGGCGCCAATTATCATTCTTACTGGCAGTGCCTGGTCAGCGCTATGTACTCAGCGGGGAGGCAAGAGTTCCCAACTCCAGGGAGGGCCATCCCCGTCTGGGTCATTGGTAAGTATAAAAAATATATAAATTACTATAAATTTTTTAACATTTTTATACTGTACCAATGACCCAGACTTAGCTGAATAGTAAACAGGCTGGAGGGCCTAGGACATAGAGGAAAATCCAATAAGCTCAACTATATAGTAAAGAGGTAACCCCTTAAGGAGAAAAGGAGTATTAGGCTTTACATGTATCTTTCTTATTTAATATTAAATTAGAAAGATACACTACCCTTAATAATTGAGCACAATAACATTCATGTTCTCTATTAACATCCAGTATAACCCTTATACTAATTATTTTTAAAGCAAGCCAATAAATAAAGTAGTCCAGAGAATTGAGACTCTTTATAATCATTTAAAAGTGTCCGAGTATTGTATATTAAAGCCCGTTTGACACTTGACATATACAAATGCTTCACACCGAGCTACACTTTAAAAATAAGACACGAATGAAATTAAACATTAATATTACACTTTAAAACCATCCCGGAAGCGACTCAGAAATACTGACTTGGAGGAGGCATTCCCTTGCTTTTCACTATAAAGCAGGTGACCTAAGGGAACACCCCCCCCCCCCCCCCTTCCCCTTGCCCTGGGTCAAATAGCCCAGAGCGAAGAGGGCAGCCAGACGGAGTCACTGCCGGAACAGAAAGCCTGCATAACTATAGTTGCAACTGTTTAGTGGACGACATTCTGAGCAACAGATAACGGACCTAAACAATGCAGGTCTCCAGAAATGGACTCAATATTTCTGAGATAAAAATTCGTAAATGTGGATGGCTGAGACCAATAAGCAGCCTTCATTAAATCTGTAATAGCAACACTATTAGCATAAGCCCAGGAAGTAGAAAGAGCTCTTACTTCATGAGCAGAAATCTTAAGCACAGACTGCTGAGAAGAAGATAAATCTTCATAAGCAGTACGGATAGTTAACTGAATCCATCTAGCAATAGAATGGACTGAAATGTCCTTTCTATTAGGCATCAAAGACAGAAAGAAACGTTTCCGTCCCTTTCTGATAAACTGAGATCTCTGTTTATAGATACGTAGTGCTCTAACAGGACAGAGTAAAGGCCTACGCCCGTCTGAAGACGGAAGAGCCTTAATAACAATAGGTTCCGGATATTTATTAGGAGCCTGATTCTTAGCTAAAAAACCCACATTAGTAGTGAAGGTGATAGTGTTCCCAACACTACGATAATGAGAATCATCCACCGATAGTGCATGAAGCTCACTGACTCTTCTGGCAGAAGAGAAAGCTAAGAGAAAAGCTGTCTTATAAGATAAGAATTTGAAATCTACTGTCCCAAGAGGTTCAAATGGCTTTTCCTTCAATTTAAGGAGAACCCAAGCTAAATTCCACTTAGGAATTAATCTAAGAGTTCTGGGTCTATTTATCGAAAAGTTTCTAACCAATTTCGATAAAGAGACATTAGATCCAATTTGTAAACTATCATGATGTGCATAGGTATCAGATAACATAGATCTATAACCCTTTATAGTAACAGGCTGCAGTTTGATTTCGTCAAACAAGTATACTAGAAAGTTTGCAATGTCTGGTATAGAGGGATCAAATATATCTACAGAATGATCCCTACACCAACGACGAAAAACCTTCCACTTAGCCGCATAGTTTAGCGAAGAGGAGGTCCTCCTACAGTTAGAAATCGCGTCCACTGCTCGTCCTGTAAAGTGCTTGCCATGCAAGAAGGACCGCACAATGGAAAAACGTGAAGGTTGAGACCTTGCGGGTTGTGATGGAGTTGGCGCGATTTCCCCTGCGAAAGAAGATCCTCTCGTGGAGGAAGCTTCCGCGGTAGGTCCCACAACAGACACCTGAGTAGATTTATCCACGGTCTCTGTGGAGACAGAGATGCTACCAACAGAATCTTGCATTGAGATTGTTTTATCTTTAGCAATACTTGTTGAATTAACGGCGCTGGAGGATACGCATATCCTATCATTCCGTCCCAAGGGATCGACAGAGCGTCTACTGCAAATGCTCTTGGATCCGGACACGGGGACACATACGTCTGCAACTGATTGTTGAGATGTGTCGCAAATAAGTCTATCATTGGCCGTTCCCATTGGTAGCAAATCTGATTGAATACTTGTTTGTTGAGAGTCCACTCCGACGGCAACAAGCGACCCTTTCGTGAAAGGGAGTCTGCTAGCACATTCAGACGACCCGGTATGTGACGGACCGAAAGAAGAACGTGATGTTCTAACGCAAACAGAAGGATTCTTTCCGTTAGATTGAACAACGGAACTGAATGAGTGCCTCCCTGATTCCGTATATACGCCACTACTGTCGTATTGTCGGATAGGATTTGGACATGAGCATCGTGAATAATGTCCATCCAGTGACGTAACGCAAGCCAAATTGACATCATTTCCTTGATGTTTATGTGCTTGCACAGGAATTGCGGATCCCAAAGACCCTGGCATCTCGAATCCGTTGGGATTAATGATGCACCCCAACCTGTTTGACTGGCATCCGTCATAACGGTAAAACTCGGATCCGGCAACTGCAGCGGAACTCCTTGAGTTAACCACTGAATGTTTGCCCAAGTCTGAATCTCTTGTTTCACTTGATCTGACAAGAGAACGTCTACATCGAGCGAATGAATTTTCACACTCCAATTCTGAGTCAGGAAAATTTGAAGAGGACGTGTGCGTAGCCGCCCCATCGGAATGAGATCCGCGGTGGCTCCGCACAGACCTATCAGTCTCAAATTCTCTCGCCGTGACTTTGTCTGCGTGCAGACAATAGCGAGCGTAACAACTGACTAATTTCGCTCTGGTTAACGGCAGACGAACGAGATTGTTGTGCGTCTCGAAGCTCATTCCCAGATGAGTGAATGACTTGGACGGCACCAGATCCGACTTCTCCTCGTTTACTATGAAACCGAGACGTCGGAGCAATAGAAGAAGATTCTGAACATCGTTCTGAAGCGTTAACTCGTTGCCGTACCTCTGAAGAATGTCGTCCAGGTAGGCCGACGTTACCGCAGACGAATGAGCTCGGAAGTAGATCATTACCGAGTTCATTACCCGAGTGAAAGCCCAGGGTGCTAGATTCAATCCGAAGCACATGGCCTGGAACTGATACACCACTCCTAGGACTGCGAAGCGTAGATACTTTCGGAATGTCGGATGTACCATGACGTGAAAGTACGCATCTTTGAGATCTATGCTCGTTGCATAATCGTTCACCCGAATACTCGCTCTGACCGATCGAATCGTCTCCATATAAAACTTCGGAGCGACGATCAGCTTGTTTATCCAGCTCAAATCTATGACTGGACGGAACGAGCCGTCTGGTTTCGGAACCAGAAACAGATGGCTGTAGAATCCCAGAGATTCCTGGTTTTCTACGACCTCTACCGCGTTCTTCATTAAAAGAGACTGCACCTCTGATAACAGAGCGTCTCTTTTCTGTGGATTTGACGGAAGATGAGTCCACTTTGGACTTCGAGTTAATGGAGGCTTTCGTTTGAAGGATATCTTTAGACCTTCCGAAGTCACTCCTCTCACCCAAGGGTCGTCCGTAATCGACGCCCACTCTTGTGAAAAACTCGACAACCTTCCGCCAACCGGAACGCGATAGAGGTTTAAGCCATCACCTCCTGGACCTGCGAGGCCTGCGGTAGGAGAAACCATGTCTTCCACGACCCGCACCTCGCCTCGTCGACCTCGGGGCGTCCGACCGATTATCCCGGCCTGAAGGACGTCCCGAACGAGAGTCGCTATCCTGACGGTCTCTCGAATAAGACCAAGAGGACGCACCGGAACCTCTATAGGAACCTCTCTTGGGCGCATTAGACCCAGAAGTGCCTGTCTTATTCGTGTCTGCTGTATCCGACTTTTTAGGAGCGGATCTGAACAACAGAGAATCATTAGCTTTCTTTTTAATTTTATCATAAATAGCGGAAAGCTTGCCGTCAAAGAGAAGTTCTCCTGAGACCGAAGCGACTCTAAGAGAGTTCTTCACCTTAGAATCCACTAGTGTGGATGTAGCTAGGGCTGCGTCACGTCTAACCAACTCCAGATTTGCCACTGAAAGGGCGGAGTTACACGTGGAATAAGCTACTGCCCTTGAAAGAAGTCTTAAAGAGGATTGTATATCCTGAAACTCTTCCCCTTGAAGGCGCAGTGATAACGCCTTAGTAAGGTGATCTGCGTAAGATAAGGCATCTAAATTGGCTCTGTTAGACGCAATAGCTGTTTCCAACACCGCGGTTGGAATAGAAGCTGACGACGGTAATGATAGCTCTAAGTCTTCCACCTCGTCGTCCATACGCAGAGGAACTCTCGGTATACCCTGTCCTGCCGTATCGAATTTATTCCTTGCATTAATGAAAGGCAGGTTAAGAGTATTAGCGGACAAGAAACCTGCTTTCCCCGTCCTGGAAGCAAGTTTAAATATAGCGTCGTTCAATAATTCAAATGTTCTTGCAACATTATTGGACTGCGACGGAAACTCGGGAGCGATGTCCCTGAACCGCTCAAAAAATTCAGAGTCCAATGACGCTATAATTCTCTTGTCCGGAAGCGCAGCAGTCTGGCCCGACGGAACAACTTGAGGGAGAAAGTGCCGGATGAAGTCCACGGCAGCTTTATGTTGTTCCGAAAGGGATAGCTCCAATTCATCCGTATCCCTTTCACCATCCGGTCGGACCTCCCGATGTTCCCGGTCGTCCGCCCCGATGCTTCGGCGGAGCGTACCGACCCAGCGCCGTCGGATAATTCTCGATCCGACACCGTTTCTGTCGGCTGCTGGGATGCTGCGATAAGCTGTGCTATCTGCACAAGAATGTCCGACGTCGAGACCTGCGGAGGCGCAGTCTTTCGCTGCTTCGCTGAGGGCAGCTCCGCATCAGATGGCTCCCGCATACTTTTCCTATGCGAACGTCCGGAGTCCATCGGTCTCAAATCCCTGGCTGCCGGATGGTGTGACCTGGTCGCCGAAGAATCCTTCATCGGCGAAGCTGGTAAAATATCGGAGGTCACGCAGCCAAGGTGCGGTCGTGTGCGCTGACGAGAAGAGGAAGCCTTAACAGTCTCTGCGGACTGCTTATACAACGGAGCGTCCCGAGCGACGGACGTATGCTCCGCTAAAGACACATTTTGTACCACAACATCTGGTCCCAGATGATGTTGTACGAGAGAGGGACCTCTCTCGCTCGCGGCCCGGCTGGACCTGGACGAGCTAGGAACCGGACTAAAAGGCTTCCTCCGTTCTCGTTTACTATCCGCCGTCACTGGGTGTGCATCTATTATGTTTATAGTGCTCGCATCACCCAAAATTTCCTCTTGGACCGCATCGGACGAACCCGGCTGCCGAACCATTCGGTGAATGGACGCTACACCGGGCGAGCTAGCGGACGACATTTGTCTAATCTCCATGAGCACTTTTGCCGCTAGCTCTGAATTCATTTGTGACGACGGACGCACACTTGAAGAAGATAACATGGAAACATCACCCTGTTCTGGTTCCTCTGAAATAGAAACTGAGAGAGTAGAGTGACCTTGTGGAGAAAGAGCCGGCATCGCTCTTTCTCCAGAAACAACATATCGTGACACACGTTTCCAATGTTTCTCATCCCAATGTTCACATATAGGACAGGGATTAATGCGAGAACACTGACTACAATTAATACAATGATCATGAAAGTCAGAGGAAGATTTCTTCCTATTACAATTTGAACAATGTCCCTTCATTGTGAAAGAACAACAATAAGTCCTAGTTACTCGCAAAAACCCCTGACACAAAGATACATAATAACATGATCCATTAATAAATGAAAAAACAATTGCAAAACAAAATAATTTTGAAAAAATATTTTTTCAGAGAAGCCCAAGTTGCTGAAAAGTAACATTGAGCACCGATGGATCCGATGGCAAAGTGTGGTAAAAAATTTTAAATTTATATAAAATAATTAATGAGACACTTTCGGATAATATAAATGTATCTTATAATGAGATAAACTACCACAAAGGCAAACAGCCCCCCTCAAAAAAGGCTGTTGCCAATGAAAACAAACAGTGTAAACACACTAGAAAACATGACTCCAGGCACTGAAAAAACTGGCCCGGAATCAGTCATCAATTACACTCTATCTGATGCAAAACAGAGACTCCCAGGGGAGAATCTGTAGAACATCAGATGGAAGATGCAGAACACAAACGTTATACACCCGTGGGTGAAAACATAACTATGAGGAAAATAACAGAAAACATTCTGTAACCAAGCAACTCTCCCAGGAAATTTTAGAAATGAAACTTCTCAAAAATATGCCAAAAGCATGGGAGAATTGCCAGGGGGGACTTTAGAAGGCTAGGGGAGAGGAAACACTGAATAAGCAGTGCAACAATTAGCAAGAATGACAACAAGAGGCCCATGCCTCGAAAATAGGCAACTTAACTTAATTTCATCAAAAAATTTTAAGTACAGCCCTGATTATTTTTTGCCACTTCTTTTTCCTCTCCTCCTTCTATCCTCCTTAGAATCACATTTTCTCCAAAAATTACGTGTCTGGCATCCTTTAAACTGAGATTTACAAGCACAAAGATCAGTGAGATGTTGACTGATGAAGGGCCAAACAGAGAATGATAATTGGCGCCAATTTTGGGACGACTGCGTCACTGCGCATGCGCAGTAGAGGCGTACTATGGAGGTCCTTTAGGACATGATTTCTTTTTGTTTTGGATGCAAATTTTTGGGATTGGGGGGCAAAATTTGTGTTTGGCCCTGGTTTTGTTGGAGTTAGCACCAGCTAAGTCTGGGTCATTGGTACAGTATAAAAATATGTGAGATTCATAGTGAGGGATCAGAAGCCTCTTTTGATGCCCATTCAAGGCCATGAAAATGTAATTCTGAATTCAAAACCTTTCAAGGATTTTAGTCAAGCTCGGCTATTTGTATGAAAATCTTGACGGTCTTCTAAGATGACCAAGACTAGCCTAAAGCACTGAAAGTATACATTAACGTAACCTAGGTAACACAGAAGTTGCTGCTTGGGCTGCTTATGTAAGAAATGAAGATTGGCCAATGTCAGAATTAAGCCTTTAAAAGTTCATAGTTCAATTCACTTCAATTTTGTGTTTATATATTTTTCAATATTTTCAATGTTTGAATGATTGAACAAAACCCACATACTATTTTATTCCACATTGGATGGTATGGTATTTGTTGGTTTAAACACTTCTCCCTTGAAATGCGAATTTGCATATATGCCAGTTTCATCTTGCCAAGTGTTCCAGCCATTTCTACGATGGTCAGCTGTATCGGTGAATTGTGAGTGGCATTTACGATATGCTGCTGATAAATCATCAAAATCTGGAGGTCTTTCCTAAAAAGATAACAAAGATATAAAATTATCAAGACCAGAAAAAAGATCATGAAAGATTTCCTGTCTACATTTAAGAAAGGCAAATCATTGCCTATGCCCCCTCCTCCAATACCAACAGCATACGCTTCTCAATGGAGTGTTGGCATTCCTCATGATGGCATAAATGTTTGTCATTTTGAATATTGCACCTAGTGGTTCATAGGCTAAAAATATGCAGGTGCTTTATGCTATGTCAAAAAATCATTGATTTTAATATCTTCACCACCCTCTTTTCTTCAAGCCCCTGCCCCCTCCCCTGCTGAGCACGCCACCATCACCACTTGCGTTTGCCATATGACCAAAGTGTACCAAGCATTTAATTCCCTTCTGGAATGGGCAATAAAGTGTAATTCCATTTTCAAGTTTCCCATTTTTAGATGAGGAGTTTCTTTACATTAGTGTTTCTGCCAAGGGAAAATAAATGGGGCCATATAATCAGGCAACCAGGAGTCGTCGCTACCACGGGCTGACCATGGTCTGCCCGGTGGTAGGACAATTTTAAATTCAGGTGTCCCAAATTCCTCATTTTGTTTCATCTGAGAGATATTTTGATGTTTTTCACGGCATTATTTGTGTAGGTTTTCACATTATGTGAGCCGGTAATTGATTAAGAAGAAAGACCAATGAGGAGAAATAAAGGTGAAAAATCATTCATTTACACAATTAATTTCAATGTTGTCGATTTGAGGAGCACTATCCCACTCATGCTTTTTAAGCTTTCTGAATTGGAAACAAGAAGCTCTGTTTGCATTTCTGTAGTTTTTTTTAATTAGGTTCGAGATTCCATTACCCTGATTAAAACACACAAATGAGACGTGAACAGTATACCTGCAAACTGTTGTGTCAGTTTAATTAACACTGTCAGTGGAAGTACATCTACAGATGTTAAAGCTTTTTCAACGCATTCTTGTTTTTGTAAATGTTGGGAGTAATAAGATTCTTCAGAAAACAAAACATCAAATAATGATATTCACGACTGCATGAAGTTTTACAACTCACAATATGAAGTGCACATACTGACCAAACAAATCACGCCGATTGTCACATGATGCATTTAATATTCACTGAGGTTATTGTTGACAGTGCCAGTTTGTCTAGCTATTCATGGGGGGGGGGGGGATTAAGTTATGCAGGACTCATGGAACAATTGCATCATCAGTACTTTGTGACAAAAATCCCCAAAACAAGTCTAAAAATGGCACTTCTACAATCTGTGAATCAATTATATCTCAGAGAACAGGCAGGTCAGGATGAATTTTAACATGTTGATTAATATCTTGAAGGTTCCCTGGTGGGGGAATGTGGGCGGTTGATGGCCGCTGTGCCGGTATAACGGAAACCCTGTTTACATGCACCGATTTCAGTAAGGGAACGTTTCAGCATTGGGGGCTGAGATTTTTCTTATCGTCAGTAATTCATAATTTTGTTTTCACCTGTGCAAATACCATTCAGAACTTTCTGGGAATAGATGCCTCAACTATGACTCGTACAAAAATAAACAAGAGGCCCCAGGGGGCCTGAGGGCGCTCACCTGACATGGTAGCCTAAATATCAACCCAGAGAATTGATTTCCACAAGTTGCATCTGCTCCTCCTAAGAAAAGCTGAAACCAAATATCCAAATATTCTGACCACTGGATCTAAAAAAAGATTTTTAAAGAATATTCCTCATATTGAACTAAGTCATAATTCGGGCTCCCACAGGGAGCCCATATATGAACCCAAGGACTTGGCTTTAACAATCCTGAATCTCACACCCCTAAGGATTCTGCACACCAAATATCAAAACATTCCGACTGCTGGATCTGAAGAAGAAGATTTTTAAAGAAAATTCCTCATTTTGAACCAAGTTACAATTCGAGCTCCCACAATCAGCCCAAATATGGACCTAGGGACATGGCTTGAACAAACTTGAATCTTACCCCCCTAAGGATGCTGCATAAAAAATATCAAAAGCATTCATCTGCTGGATCTGAAGATTTTTAAAGACAATTCCTCATTTTGAACTAAGTTGTCATTCAGGCTCCCATAGTGAGCCCAAATATGAACCAAGGGACTTGGCTTGAACAAACTTGAATCTCAGCCCCCTAAGGTTGCTCCATGCCAAATATCAAAACATTCCAACTGCTGAATCTGAAGAAGATTTTTAAAGAAAAATTCCTCATATTGACTAAGTTATAATGTGGGCTCCCACAGGGAGCCCAAATATGGACCCATGGACTTGGCTTTAACAGACTTGAATCCCCCCTCCCCCCCCCCCCCCCCCCCCAAGGATGCTACTCACCACATATCAAACCATTCCGACTGCTGGATCTGAAGAAGATTTTTTAAGAAAATTCCTCATTTCGAACAAAGTTACAATTCAAGCTCCCACAGTGAGCCCAAATATGGACCTAGGGACATGGCTTGAACAAACTTGAGTCTCACCCCCCTAAGGATGCTGCATACCAAATATCACAAGATTCTGCCTGCTGGATCTTGAGAAGAAGATTTTCAAAGAAATTTGCCTGAAATGCACTAAGTTCAAATTCGAGCTTCTATAGAGAGCCCAAATATGAATCTAGGGAGCCGATTTGAACAAACTTGAATCAGATCCACCCCACAATGCTGCACACCAAATATCAAAAGATTCTGCCTGCTGAATCTGGAGAAGATTTTTTAAGAAATTTGCCTGAAATGCACCAAGTTCGAATTCGGGCTTCTATAGTAAGCCCAAATATGAATCCAGGGGGCCATTTGAACAAACTTGAATCAGATCCACCCCACAATGTTGTTTACCAAATATCAAAAGATTCTGCCTACTGGATCTGGAGAAGAAGATTTTTAAAGAAATTTGCCTGAAATGCACTAAGTTCGAATTCGAGTTTCTATACTGAGCCCAAATATACACCCAGGGGGCCGATTTGAACAAACTTGAATCAGATCCACCCCTCAATGTTGCATACCAAATATCAAAAGATTCTGCCTGCTGGATCTGGAGAAGAAGATTTTTGAAGAAATCTGCCTGAAATGCACTAAGTTCGAATTCAAGCTTCTATACTGAGCCCAAATATGAATCCAGAGGGCCATTTGAACAAACTTGAATCAGATCCACCCCACAATGTTGTTTACCAAATATCAAAAGATTCTGCCTACTGGATCTGGAGAAGAAGATTTTTAAAGAAATTTGCCTGAAATGCACTAAGTTCGAATTCGAGTTTCTATACTGAGCCCAAATATACACCCAGGGGGCCGATTTGAACAAACTTGAATCAGATCCACCCCTCAATGTTGCATACCAAATATCAAAAGATTCTGCCTGCTGGATCTGGAGAAGAAGATTTTTTCAGAAATTTGCCTGAAATGCACTAAGTTCGAATTCAAGCTTCTATACTGAGCCCAAATATGAATCAAGGGGGCCGATTTGAACAAACTTGAATCAGATCCACCCCACAATGTTGCATACCAAATATCAAAAGATTCTGCCCGCTGGATCGGGAGAAGAAGATTTTTTAAGAAATTTGCCTGAAATGCACTAAGTTCGAATTCGAGCTTCTATACTGAGCCCAAATATAAACCCAGAGGGCCGATTTGAACAAACTTGAATCAGATCCACCCCACAATGTTGCATGCCAAATATCAAAAGATTCTGCCTGCTGGATCTGGAGAAGAAGACTTTTTAAGAAATTTGCCTGAAATGCACTAAGTTCGAATTCAGGCTTCTATAGTGAGCCCAAACATGAACCCAGGGGGCCGATTTGAACAAACTTGAATCAGATCCACCCCACAATGTTGCATACCAAATATCCAAAGATTCTGCCTGCTGGATCTGGAGAAGATTTTTTAAGAAATTTGCCTGAAATGCACGAAGTTCGAATTCGGGCTTCTATAGTGAGCCCAAATATGAATCAAGGGGGGCCGATTTGAACAAACTTGAATCAGATCCACCCCACAATGTTGCATACCAAATATCAAAAGATTCTGCCTGCTGGATCTGGAGAAGAAGATTTTTTAAGAAATTTGCCTGAAATGCACTAAGTTCGAATTCGAGCTTCTATACTGAGCCCAAATATAAACCCAGGAGCCGATTTGAACAAACTTGAATCAGATCCACCCCACAATGTTGCATACCAAATATCAAAAGATTCTGCCTGCTGGATCTGGAGAAGAAGATTTTTTAAGAAATTTGCCTGAAATGCACTAAGTTCCAAATCGGGCTCCTATACTAAGCCCAAATATGAACCCAAGGGGCCAATTTGAACAAACTTGAATCAGATCCACTCTGCAATGTTGCATACCAAATATCAAAAGATTCTGCCTGCTGGATCTGAAGAAGAAGATTTTTTAATCTTTTTCCCGTTGCCTACAGTGTTAAAAAGTGCTGACTCAGCACTTTTTCAAAGTCCTGAAAAAAGTACCTTGTGATCAAACCGATAGGGATTTTTTTTAACCATTCTATTCTACCGGATAAAAGTAAGCTTTATACAAAATAAGAATTCTCTGTGCCGTGTAGTTTTGGAGATATGGCAGTTTTAAGGTTTTTCCTATTTTTAGCTCCCGAGGTTCCCAAGGGGCAATGAGAAAATTTTTTTTTGCATCAATCAACTACTTATGACCCATTATCATCTCATATCAAATTTGGTTCAAATCGACCTGAGGGTTCTGAAAATAGAAATTTTAGGCGTGGCCAAAATTTTTGCCCCTCCCATAATGAAGGCAAATAATGCCCGACAAACTTCTCTTGAACAAAGTTGAGTCTACACCTCAAAAGGAAGCTACATACCAAATATCAAGTCTCTGCTATTGCTGGTTCTTGAGAAGAAGATTTTTTAAGAATTGGAGCATTTTTGCCCCATCCCTCTGCTCAATATGAGCCAAAACCTAATTTGACAAAACATCAAAATGCCCTTATATAACCCCTACTCACATGAAATTTCATTAATATGCGGCCAGTGGTTTGGGAGAAAAAGGCCCAAACACCACCTTCACGCCGGACAAAAAGTGATCAGAATAGCTCACCCTGGCTTTCAGTCAGGTGAGCTAAAAGACTAGTCCTACATAGATGGCATCTGCTTCTGCGCATGCACAGAGCCAAGGAAATGTTTTCAATTCCTGCCAATAGCCATTCTTTTGTGATGCCTGTTGAGTGTTACAGTTCTAATGCAGGGAGGTGTGAGTGAATAACTCACAGGAGGGCATTTTCTGTCTGGGCCAGTGGTGGGTATGATAAATACACAAATTACTTGAAATTTCCATTATTTAACAGTGTAACAGTTCTAATGCAGGGAGGTTTGAGTGAATAACTCATGGGAGGACATTTTCTGTCTGGGCCAGTGGTAGGTATGATAAATACACAAATTACTTGAAATTTCCATTATTTATCCACAAGCACCACTGGCCCAGATATGCTGAATAGATAATAGGTTGGGGGGTGGGGGAGGGGGCTAAAACAGGACCGAAAAGAAGACAATAACAAACAGGAATTGCTCACTCAAACAGTAGGGATCCTTAACCCTTTACCCAACATAACGGCCAAAACCAGCCAGCGCAATTCACAAAATTCACCATTCAATTTTTACTACTTCTTCATTTTTTGTAACAAAAACATAGCTTATGACCCCATTGGAATGAGCTCGTTCCAATGAGGGGTCATAAGCTATGTTTTTGATGCAAAAAATTGGTGCTTCAAGAATTTTATTTGCAAGTGTCGTCTGTTTTTCGTGTTAGGTAAAGGGTTAAAACCGCTTGTTAAAACATAAAATAGGATTTATTTGCATCCAAGAGAGATAAAGGAATATCATTGTTGGATGCAATACCTAAAAGGATACAAGATTCCATACTGACGTAAGACTGGGTACCTCTTTTGAGACCATAGGAAATCCCAAATGTTATAATTTAGGTTAAGGGGACCAAAATATAAGTGCGTCCACAGGTGACATGAGATTATTTATATCAAGATTATGAATCATGAGTTACTTTGAGTTACACCATAGCCATGAGCGAGGCTCACAGGCTTTTCACTATAAATCCAAACTGTGTGTGAGAATACCCTCCCACCGTAGTTTTGCAAGAGATAATTTGCAAAACAAAGAAGAAGGCCACAATAAATGTCAAGGGTCGCAATGCAAAAGCTTGAAATTTTAATTATATAACATTCTGAGCAGCAAACAGAGAACTTAGACATCTTAGATCTGCCAGATTCAAGATTCCTCAGATAGAAAGAAGTGAAGGAGGTAGAAGGTTGCATTCAGTAAGCAGCCTTCATAATATCTGATAGAGCAACAGAATTGGCATATTCTCAGGAGGATGATAAAGCTCTAACCTCATGACCAGAGATTCTATTCATTCTACTATCCCTATCGGATAAATTACTATAAGTGATACGGTTAGTAGACTGAATCCATCTAGAAATGGAATGAAATGAAATATCCTTTATGGCTTTCCTTATGAATCAAGAGCACTTCAAATATATTCTTAGAGCCCTCACTGGACATAGTGAGGATCTAGAATTATTGACAGGTGATAAAGCATGAATAATTATAGGGGCAGGTAGTTTATCTGGTGACTGATTCAAAGCTAAAAACCTACTTGAGTAGTAAGGGTAATAGAATTAGAAAAGCCTATACACACTAGAGCAGGGCCTAATTTTAGGGGTACCCAAAGACTGGTGCCCTTGGAAAACCGTTTCTAATGTAAACAAATGGGCAAAGAAAGAAATATTCTAAAAACAGCCAAACATGTCGAAACAGCTGAGAAGTAGAAGGGAAGGATACATAAATCAGACATTAATAAAACATAATTTTGTCGATGAATGGTGATCATTCAGGGATTAACACAAGATTTAATCAATCAAATCATAATTTTTAAAGTATTTTTTAGTTTTTTCTCCAATTTTAATCTCTTATTGTATTGTGATGCTTGCATCATGAAGTACTACAGACTACCGACTGAACACATTTTATTTATACATGTACCCAATGCAACATTGTACAGCACCATGATTGAAGGTCAGTGACTTCGATCAGCTGGGAAATGGTGGCGATCTCATACTGATTGCAGTTGGTAAATTGTGTAATATCTCTACTCTGCAAATCTCAAAATATTCTGCTATGCATTACACACGTTTTTAATGGTGAAACTTGATTAAAATGGCCAGATATCAAAGGGGTTTTTAATAGTTAATGTTAAAAATAGAATAACCAGAAAATGCCAGTTTTTAACTGCTGGTTGTCATAATCAGCTGATGCCCCACAACCGGTCGGTTCCGATTGCCGATTCCGATTATCGGTTCATTACTAAATACAAAGCCATTCCCAGACTGGTTTCAGTATGACCAGTACCCAGTTATTCAATACTAAAGGGCATCTTGTAAACTGTGTTCCAGGTGTATAATTCATAGTTTCAGATATTATTATAGTAAACAGAAATATTAACAGTGTGCACTTAACTGACCCATCTTCTGTTTTAAATTTAAATTTGCTTGATGGGCTCATTCCAATGAGGGGTCACATGATATGGTTTTGTTGACATTTTCAGAAAAATTTAGGTTTTTCAACTGCTTAATTTGAAAATTACACAGGCGAATGTGGCCAATTCATTTGGTAAGAGTTAATTAAACACTGACAACAAAGTGGTTCTTCAATTAACATCGTTCTCTTGTACTTACTGGTGCTGGAGAATACTCGAAAGGTGGTTTATAATCAGCTCTGTGTGTTGTCTCCATATGCAATTTATTATGATCTGAATTGTGTCTCGGTAGTACTGAACCATAACCTTTCTTTGGTGTGTTAGTTTCTCTGCAAGTTAATAAATATTTTTATCAGAATAACATGATTGTCAGTCATGGCACTGTGAATCAGACCATTATGAAACCATTCACGTATCAAAATCATCAAAGCACATATACTCTACATAAATACAATATGAAACACTATTCAAATCTTATTGTTTTTTCAAATTTTCTTTTCCCCCAACATAGCTTATGATTTTTTAGGATTAGAAGGAGCTTAACAAATGGATTTCAGTTGAGGTGGGAGAAGGGAGTTGAGGTGGGGGAAGGGGCTGAGTTATGTCTGCGAAATAAAAAACAACAAAAGAAAAATTTGCCATTCAGAAAAATATTTGAAATGTCATTCATTTGCAAATCATGAAGGGTTAACATATTTTTTATTTCCCCTTGCCCAACTTGTGATTTTTGCAGTTGATGGGAAGGTTGTGAAATGTTTTGTTTTTTTCATGACTAAATACTCTGAAAAGTCACTTAACCCTTTCCCAAATGTAAAGGACAAAACCAGCTTGCAGTATTCACAAAAATAACAGAACTTATGATCCCCAGATGGAATGAGCTCATCAAGCTTGTTCAATAAGGAATCAGGAGCTGTCTTAAGGCAAAAAATGAAAGAAATTGTAGTTATTCAGGAACTGCAAGTATTATCTGCTACTTGCGTTAGGTAATGGTTTGAATAACACCTCCAAGAAGAACAGCATAAACTTACAGGAAAATATTTCCAAATGATGCCCGCACCCCCCCCCCCCCCCCCCCAACAAAAAAAATGCCGATAGGATCACCGATCCAATGTAGAATTGTGAAAGCACAAAAGTGGGTTTAATCATTATCAACTTATCGTCTGGAAACCAATTGTTTACAATTTACTATGTGAAGGGTCACTGAGGCCTTGACCTTTGACCTTGTGATTCCAAAATAAATAAGGCTCTTTCTTGCACCAATGCCAACCTACCTATGAAGTTTCATGAACGTAGGTGGAACCACTGTCAAATTATCATCTGGAAACCAATTGTTTTCAATTTTTTATGTTGAAGGACACTGTGACCTTGTCCTTTGACCTAGTCAGTCCAAAATAAATAGGGGTCTTCCACTCATCTAGGCCAACCGACCTATGAAATTTCATGAATGTGGGTCAAACCATTATCAAGTTATCATCCAGAACCAATTGTTTACGATTTATTATGTTGAAGGTCACTGTGACCTTGACCTTTCACCTAGCGAGTCCAAAATAAATAGGGTTCTTCCTCTCACTGATGCCAACCTACCTATGAAGTTTCATGAACGTGGGTCGAAACATTATCAAGTTACATATGAAGTTTCATGAATGTGGGTTGAACCGTAGTCAAGTTATCATCCGGAAACCAATTGTTTACAATTTACTATGTTCAAGGTCACTGTGACCTTGACCTTTGACCCAGCAAGTCCAAAATTAATAGCACCGATAGCAACCTACCTATGAAGTTTTATGAACATGGGTTGAACCATTATCAAGTTATCATCCAGAAACCAATTGTTTACGCTCGCCCAACCGCCCGCCCGTCATTCATCAAACTATAAGTTGAGTTTGACTTCGTCACAACTCGACTAAAAATTATTTCAGTAGGTTGTGGCTCTAAACCAGTCAATACAAATATCCTTTTTATTTATGGCTCCACAAAAGCAGATTTTTGACATACAAGTACAAATTTGGGCTGCAATTATTATTTAGCACAAAAAAGATGTCCTGCTCTTAACCCTTAAGGGTCTAATTCAGACTTTGATGACTTTTTATTGCAAAGGAACAAGTGTCCCAACATGCACTGTTAGGGAAAACTCAAAACTTCTTTTTTAAATACCTTGTCAGTTGTTTCTAGGCAAGTCTTGGCTGCCTCTGTAGGCAGCCAAGACTTGTCTAGAAACATCTGCAAAGCCACTGGAGGTAGACTTTCAAAGTATAGCAAAAATGTATAAAAATCTCCAGGCCCCTAAGGGGTCAAGGCAAATCAAAACATGTAAATAAGTGTTAGAGACAAGTCAGAATATTACTATAATTGTTGTGTAGTAATAAAATAATGGTAAAAAAATGCATGTAAAATTTATACCACAAAATACAGAGACAAATGTAACTGACACAACTCAACTCTTATTTAACAGGTTGAGTGCAAGAAGCCACTATCCTGAAAAGAGCTGAAAGTCACTTTAGTCAACATTATATTTATTTATTTATTGGTGTTTAAGGTCACATACTTATGCACAATGGCTAATCGTGACCGTGACAGTTTTACGGGTGGAGGAAGCCAGAGTATCTGGAGAGAACCACCGAGCCTTGACAAGCAACTGTCAGCTCCTCAACATTCTAACTCTGTACAAGCTCAGCTCAAGCAGGGTTACAGCGGTTGAAGGCATGTGCACCATCGACGTGCAGTACGCCTTATTACATGGCATCATTGTGTCCCCATGTTGGCAACTGGGATAAAGTGCCTTGCCCAAGGACACAACGTGGTTCATCGCAGACAGGGATCAAACTCGGGACCTCTAGCATATAAGTCCAACAGTCTACCACTGAGCCAACGCGCTCCCCCTTTAGTAAACATCATATACAATAGCTTATTTGCTAAGCAAAAGCATGAAAATGGTCATATAAATTTGTTTTATTACAATTCATTGGAGAGTGCCAACAGGCACTCTCCAATAAATTGTAACAAAATAATTATTTATTACACAAAATATAGCTAAACTGAAGCTCCCCATGCTGGTGGCATGGTATCTTTTAAAATGAAAGTGTCAATGACACTGTAGCTCAACTTGTCAAGACAAAGACATGTATAGTATGTGACACAGCAATGACAAACATCTAGGTAATGACCTGATAACAAAGGTACATATAAAGTATTGTAACGGTCTGTACATAAATGCTGACCGTTGCCTGTAACAAATGTGTAGGTAAAGTATTGTAAAGGTGGGTGACAGTCAGATGCTAAACTAGAAAAGAAATCTTTGAGTCCCAGAGTGGGTCTGACTGAACCCCAAAATATTTGTTCTCATAGCACAGTGATAACAAAGGCACCCCAAAACACACTCATTCCTGTCCCAAGGTGAAAACAAAGGTATCCAAGAAGTTTCGTGAAGATCAGTTCACAAATATGAGCTGTGTAGAAGTTGTGACAAAAAACTGATTGGACCTAATTTCGGTACAAAATGGCCACTGGCAACCATCTTGAATTTTGGACCGCACCCAGAAACACTCGTTCTCGTCCCAAGGTGATAACAAAGGTACCCAAGAAGTTTTGTGAAGATCGGTTCATAAATACAGCCTCTAGCTTGAGATGTGCACTTACAGAGTATAAGTAGCACTGAATAAATCAAAGTTCATCTAATTTGCATAATTTCTGCACGAGAAAAAAACCCGTACTATATGTGATGTATTCCATGTTACTAAACATTCATACAAAAATTTATTCAAATCAGAACTTTCATACAGAAATTCTGTACAAAAGACTGATTGCAATAATTTTGTTACAAAATGGCTGCTGGTGGCCATCTTGAATTTCAGACCACACCCAAAAACACTCGTTCTCATCCCACGGTGATAACAAAGGTACCCAAGAAGTTTCGTAAAGATCAGTTCATAAATATGGCCTCTAGCCTGAGCCGTATAGAAGTTGTGTACAAAAAACTGATTGGACCTAATTTCGGTACAAAATGGCCACTGGCAGCCATCTTGAATTTTGGACCGCACCCAGAAACACTCTTTCTCGTCCCAAGGTGATAACAAAGGTACCCAAGACGTTTCGTGAAGATCGGTTCATAAATACAGACTCTAGCCCGAGCCGTATTGACATGTGTACTTACTGTGTGTAAGTAGCACTGAAAAAATCAAAGTTCATCTAATTTGCATAATTTCTGCACGAGAAAAAAAAACGTATTATATGTGATGTATCCCATGGTACTAAACATTCACACAAAAAATTATTCAAATCAGCGCTTTCATATGGAAGTTCTGTGCAAAAATCTGATTGCACCAAATTTTGTACAAAATGGCTGCCATCGGCCATCTTGAATTTCGGACCGCACCCAAAAACACTCGTTCTCGTCCCATGGTGATAACAAAGGTACCCAAGGAGTTTCGTAAAGATCGGTTCATAAATACGGCCTCTAGCCCGAGCCGTATTGGCATTTGCACTTACAGTGCTGAAAGTAACACCAAAAAACATCAAAGTTAGTCTAATTTGCATAATTTACGCGCGAGAAAAATACCTGTATTATATGTGATATATCCCATGGTACTAAACATTCACACAAAAAAATATTCAAATCAGAGCTTTCATATGGAAGTTCTGTACAAAAAACAGATTTCTGCATCGTCGGTACAAAATGGCGGCTGGCAGCCATCTTAAATTTCGGACCGCACCCAAAAACACTCGTTCTCGTCCCACGGTCATAACAAAGGTACCCAAGAAGTTTCGTAAAGATCGGTTCATAAATACGGCCTCTAGCCCGAGCCGTATCCAATTGTTGACGGACAGACGGATGACGGGCCATGGCATAAGCTCAAATTTGGCTTCGCCAAAGTTGAGCTAAAAAAATACACCTGTTAGAAATCTTCCTTGAGAAACAATTTAGCATTCTACTAGTTTAAAAAAACCTGAATAATAACTTCAGGCCCACCAGTTTTTAAGATATTTTACAAGGGAGGACAGTCCAAACTCCTGTAATTGCAACATCCTAAGCACTTTTGGAGACAAGGCAGGAAGATGCATGTACATCTTGAGTTTAACTGCCTCTGGCAACAGGAGGATGTACTCACTTTGTGATTCCAGAACTTGAAATTTATTTAAAGTTTAAAGCATTCCCAACACTACAGTTTAAAGTATTTCTGACTTTACAGACCTGAAGTTTGAGATGTGAACAGGCTGTTTCTTGAGATGGTAGTTTGGGACAAAAAGTTGAGGGATATTTCTTTCCAGTAAGGTTCACAGTTTGATGAACAACCATGAATATTCAAAGATTCTATTTTATTGGGAATTACGCCTTATTTAAAGGCTTGGAGATTTTTCAACTTTTTTTCTTACACTAAGACAGTTTACATTCTGTGGCTTTGCAGTTGTTTCTAAGGAAATCTTGGCTGCTGATATAGACAGCCAGACTTCCACAGAAACGACTGGCATGGTACTTGGAATGTAATTTGCAAGTTTACCCAGACTGCATGGAATGACACCTGTTTTGTTGCAATAAAAAGTGATCTATTTATTTATTCATTTATTGGGATTTAAAAACATTTTCGACAGCCAAATTCAGCTTGTGTCTGACAGTTTTACAACTCTCAAGTCGCCTTGTAAAAATTTATATCTACCTTAAAATCAGGGGAATTTCACGCAAAATGTTGACAGAGAACCCTATAAAAGACGTTTTACTGATAGTATTTAATGATGTTGGAGCTAATATTCATAGTAAATATAAATAAAATAGAATCAACAGATACAAAAATGTAAAGCTATCATTCAAACCTAACATGTTTATGCTTACAAATTACAATAAAAAAAGGTGACAACTGAATGAAGACAATGTGAGTTTGCGTTCAAGCATTTTTTCTAACTAAGAGCCCTTCTAGAGGACATTTTTCTAGAAAAACACTTTTTGGTAAAAATATCACTTTTAATTCCCATCAGAAGGGTCAAAAACAAAAATCTTGTTGACATTATAGGGTGTACTCTACTAGTTTCCAAGTGTACTTGCTTCAGAAAAGGTATTCTGCTATCTGTATGAAGATGCTTCTTGGCCTCTGCATTCAAAGTCCATTTTGTTAACTAAGTGGAAAGTGCTAATATTTTCACGTGATTTGACCGGGGATGTTGGCGACTGTCTAAACACAAAATTGGGAATATAAATCAACTGCAGTTAGGTTTTATTCATTGTACACAAACGAAAACAAGAAGCAATTTTCAATCTCAACAGAAAAACAGTCACCAATGTTCAACACCCTAAAAGCAATAAATAAAACCCAAGTCAAGACTAAAATGTACAGATATAAACAAGGCTTTAACCCTTTACCCAACGTAACGGCCAAAACCGGCCAGCGCTATTCTCAAAAATCGCAATTAATTTTCATTATTTTTTTCATTTTTTGTCTCAAAAACATAGGTTATGACCCCTCGTTGGAACGAGCTCGTTGAGCTCGTTCCAACGAGGGGTCATAACCTATGTTTTTGAGACAAAAAATGCAAAAAAATTAGTTCTTCGAGAATTATTTTTGCAAGTGTCGTCTGCTTTCTACGTTAGGTAAAGGGTTAAATAAGTGGCCAGACAAGGACAATGACAGACACCAAACTTACTTTTACAGACACACTTGAAAATCCACCAGACATTCTGACGCAAAATTCTGCTCAATGTTTTAGAATCCCAGGTTAAAAAAACACTGGTATAAACGTAAACTTAAATTCCATTGCAAATTAACTATGAAATGGCCACACGTCTGTTAGCAAAAAAAAAAAAGAAAAATAATTCCGATAAACTCAAAAACAGCCCAAAAGTGGAAATAACTGATCATCGGTTTTCCACTGACAGAAACACATTACTGAAAATATAACAATCAATTAAAAAGTATAACTTGTAAGTTTTTCATATGACGTGTTCCATTTTTTAAGCAACCCATCTTGAAAAACGTACAGGAAATCTTGTCGAGCAAAACAGCAAGACTCGCATCATTTCTGGGATCACAATGTCAAAGAACACATTTCATCCACTAATGTAGAATTAGTAACTTACTCCCTGTTAGTGTCATATGCTTAATGCCCACAATCAGAGACATTGGTTGTTTTCAAAATATCTCTGTCTGTCCAACGGGAAAAATCTATCTCGCTTTTCGTTCTCCAAATACATCAATATACATAAGTAACACAATTATTCGTGTGTTTCTTCAACCTTGGGCAGAAATACAATATACTTGTACACTTTGCAGGGAAATTTGTTATCTGCTATCCCTGTAGGTCTAACATTATCTCAATTTGCAGAATATATAGGAAAAAACTAAAACATTTTATGTAATGTACACCCATGTTTCATTTCATTTCTTCTTGATTCTAGCTTAATTCTCAATTTGCTTTGTAAGCAGACGAAAGTTTACCTCAAAATTTACTATGCATAAAGCAATATGCTGAAAATGACCTGCACTAAATTAAGATGACCTGCACCACTACTTGGGGTAGATTTAAATAAATAGTTCTATCGTCTATGATAGTTTTGTGAATACCGTATTTACTCTATGTATTGGGACACTCTATGATTTGGGACACACATTTTTTCCAGAAATCTATATTTTTTGTATGCTCCAAAGTTTGGGACATTCAGGAGATTTGTTTCCAGTTGACCCGTCGCTAGTTGCAGACGACACTCATAAAAAAAATTCTTGAGTTACTAAAAATTTTCATTTTTTGCTTCCAAAACATATCTTATGATCCCTCATTGGAACGTGCGCAATGTGCGCGTTCCAATGAGGGATCATAAGCTATGTTTTGGAAGCAAAAAATGAAAATATACAAGAAATTGGATGGCAATTTTCGTATATAGTGATGGAAAACGAATCACACACAACTTTATTCAGCATCAAATCAAGACCAGGCTGTGTTCTTTCCCCATTTTCTAAGAATTGGGACACCTGTGAAAATAATTATTTTTAGCTGTCCCAATACATAGAGTAAATACGGTAACCATTACAGTTGATTTATATTTCTGTGTTTGGACAGTCGACAACATCCCCCAGTCAAATGAGTGGAAAATGTTTCCACTTGTTTGACAAAATGGACCCAGAATGCCAAGCATCTTTGTTCGAATAGCTGAACTATAGAAAAGGGTCCTCCTAAGCACTAGAATTATCTAGAATTACCCAGAACTACACTGAATTACTTACACAGGGGGTGTTATACTTTGCAAAAATTATACAGCTACCTGCAGCTCTTGGAATTTTTTTGTAGAATTTGTTTTACTGAATAAATTACACACATAAACATGCTTTTTTTCTCTTAGCTTATGAAGAAATCATGCAAAAACCCATTCATGTTTCTCCTTTCCTGCTCACTTCTGTTTTCATTTGACTTTTCCTTTAAGTCTATAGAGGGAAAAGTGACTTCTCTCAGATTTCCCCAGGGCTGGTCACTGTAACCAAGAACTGTTAAATCCCTATTGGCCCAGATTAGCAGTCAATACATACAAGTCACTATAAATATAGCACTCAGTCTGGTGTTGTGATAAACCCATTGAACATTTCAGTGCTCAGTTATACAGAATATGGATTGCTGCTTTCTATTAAGACTTTACCCATCGCAGATGAAATCAAAATTTATTTTTTTAAATATCATTTTTTCAAATTTTTCAAAAAAATTCAACAAAACCATATCATGTGACCCCTCGACGAGCTCGTTCCAACGAGGGGTCACATGATATGGTTTTGTTGAAATATTTTGAAAAATAATATTTTTTCAACCACTGATTCTGTATATTACGCGGGCGGATGCGGCTGATTTGTTGGGTAAAGGGTTAAATGTTGATGAAAAGATCTGATCATCACAATTTCTAAAAAAAAATGGTATGTGTAAATAATGTCAGATGTAACTGGAAAATTCATTCCATTGTGATTTATTAATGTGCCTTTCTGTTCTGTAAAATTAAAGCCTGTGTTATACAGAACTCTCTATTCAGTTTGCGCAAACCGAAAGATCCACGATCCCTGCCAGGGGCAACTGCATTGTTTCTTTGGGCAAGGCACTTAATCCTGATTGCCCATGTGGTGACATTGTGGTGCTGTGTACTGAGGCATACTGCACTTCGATAGTGCACTTGTCTTCAATCAATGCTAACCCTGCTGTGTGGAGTTAGTATATTGGGGTGTCTGACAGTTATTTGCCATTGTTCATTGGATCTCTTCAGGTTCTCTGTCTTCCTCCACCTGCAAAACTGTCCGACACAAGATGACCTTGGCTGTTGAAAGTGTCATTAAAATGCCAATAATTTAAATAAATTCAGTTTGCGGTTGCAACAGATGTAGTGAACACTTCAGAGCTCAATTATAGAATGTGGATTGTGCCAAACTATAAAATGATGAAGAAACGAGGGAGCGTGGTGGCTCAGTAGGTAGAGGTGCAGGCTGCAAGCCGAGAGGTCCTCGGTTCGAATCCCACCTGCGGCAACCGCGTTGTGTCCTTGGGCAAGACACTTCATCCTCATTGCCCGCGTGGGGGCACGATGATGCCGTGTACTAAGGCGTACTGCACATCGATGGTACGCATGTCTTCAACCAATCTAACCCTGTCTGTGTGGCAGTGCGGAGTTATGATGTTGGGGAGCTGGCAGCTGCTCGTCGTTGCTCGGTGGTTCTGTCCGGGTACTCCGGCTTCCTCCACCCGTAAAACTGTCACGGTCATGATTAGCCATTGTGCATAAATATGTGACCTTAAACATCAATACATAAATAAATAAATATGAAGAAAAGAAATTTTCAGGTGGATGTAAGAAGAAAATTCATTCTGTCATAATTTAATAGGAATCCACCTTTCTCATTCTGTATAATTGAGGTTTGTTAAATCCCTGTGGGCCATTAACAAATACTAGTCAATATAAAAACACTCTCTTATTAGCTTGGGGTTGTGATAAACTCACTGAACATTTCAGTGCTCAATTATACATAACACAAGACTTAGATTTAAAATAAAAAATTCAACAAAACCATATCATGTAACCCCTCATTGGAACAGGGTCAACAAGCTCGTTCCAATGAGGGGGCCACGTGATTTGATTTTGTTGAAATATTTTTTTCAAATGCTACATTTGTAGATTATGTGGGCGTATGCGGCCAATTGGTTAGGTAAAGTGTTAATACTAGTAAAGCAGAACTTGTTTACCAAAGTGGACTAGCACATTTACACTTCCAAGGGTTCCCACAGTGCATCACTGAATGGAAAAGAAATAACAATCACTAGAGGATTATTAACTGATACCCCAGCCCTCATCACCCCAATGTTCAATCCAGAAAAAGACAACAGTGCAAAAAGACTACAATAAAAACTACAACTTTTTGAGGGCTAGAAGCCCCTCTCATGGTTCTACTGAAAAGTGCTGTAAGCCACATCAGCGGCTTTACATTGGATGAATTAGCTTGATTTTTACGAGGCAGAAGAAAAAATTTATATAAAACTGTTCTGTTACTATTTATTGTGGATTGCCTAATTAATATCTCTAATTATCTAATGAACAAAATCCTTCTAAAATCATACTTGTGTTGCAAATTACATTTGAAAAATAATTACCGCTCAACAATTTAAGAAATCTAATTCTGCTCCTACCATACCAGGATAACTAACCTGTACAAGCAAGTATAGTAAAGTATAATGAGACCAAATTTTGTTGATGTGGACGAGAGTATTTGGTCCAAATCATATTCTGAATGCTTAAGCTCTTACCAAATGTGATGACATATCCAGCCACTGTTTTGACATTTTTTCCTCCAAGACATAGTGCAAAACCTTTCAATGAATTCGTTCAAATGAGATGTCTTAAGCTAGATTTCTGAGACATAGAATTAAAATGTTTAGTTATTCAGGAATTATAGACTAAAAGAAAAAAAACTATAAAAAATACAATTTTACCCATCAAAAAACATACCAATACCTGTTTGTTTGGAAACATTTCGATCACAAAGAGCCAAGCATTATCAATATTTTCAAGGAATTTCAATGATCTTTTCCAAGAAAATCTGATTTTCAAGTATTTTCCAGGTCCAGGAATTTTTCTTTTTACAAATTGAGCTCATTTAAGCACTTTCAAGCGAGCAACTGAGCCCTTTTATTAACCCTTTACCCAACGTAACGGCCAAAACCGGTCAGCACTATTCTCAAAAATCGTCAATTAATTTTCAAAATATTTTCATTTTTTGTCTCAAAAACATAGGTTATGACCCCTCGTTGGAACGAGCTCGTTGAGCTCATTCCAACGAGGGGTCATAACCTATGTTTTTGAGACAAAAAATGAAAAAAATTAATTATTCAAGAATTTTTTTTGCAAGTGTCGTCTGCTTTTCATGTTAGGTAAAGGGTTAAACAAACTAAAATCATCCAATTATTGGACAAAAAGCTATGTCTACAGACTTGTACATTTACCTGTCAATGTTGGCATGGTTGAGAGACTCCAGGGTGACCATTGACTTTTTAGTTTCTTTTTCTTCAAAGTCTTTTTTCAGGAATATTTGTTCAGAATGGTCTTGATATGTTGTTTTGTTGATGGACTGAAAATAAAAGATGAGCTTCATGTAACTGGAAAGCTGAGTGAAAATTTTTGTGTCTTGAATGCATTTAATCAGGGTTCCTGCAGACAAGGACTGATAAAATTTCAATACCACCCCACTCTACTCCCATATCAGTAACCGCTCATGACATATACTTATTCTGATCAATAATTTCATTCAAAACATAGCATAACCAAGTATTCCAGTAGAAATAGGCTCCAAGACTTACATTTACTTAAAAATTCTAAAGAAAGGCCAATCAGGATCAATAGAAATATACTTACTGGTTGGAAGGTTTACACTGGCCAAGTAAGAAAACTAACAGAGGCTCACATTAAAGAGAGAATGAGCATCAATCAAAATGTACATGATATACTTTTTTTATTTTGTGTTAATTTCTTTTCTTACCCCATCTGTAACATCACCAATTCTTTGATATGTTGCCTTTCCCATATCCCTGTTATCAGCTTTGTTGATGTCATAATGCTTTGGTTCAGCTTCCCGAGCTTGGTGCCTGAAAAAGAATAAATTATTTATCAACACTAATTGATGTGGAAAGTACAAAATTACACTGAAGTGCTCTTTAACTTTTAACCGGACTATTTTATTGAATTTCTCATAAAATCAAGTCATGGCTGCAGTGATGCAGCCATGACTCAATTTAATGAAAATTTATATTTTATAGTAAATTTCCTTTCTTATTATACCTACCACAATTGTTTACTACAGGCTTGCACTACAGTGGAAGTCCTTAACTCGGATAATATACTCTCTATTTTTGTCTTTCCCAAGCAATTTGGGAAAGAAAAGTGGTGCAAAAGCACCAAGAAAAAATAAGCCAAAACAGGGTCGAGTGCAACCGGCGCAGACCCAGTCCGGGACGCTCTCTCCCAGGTACAACTCCACGACTTCTGTTGCCAGTGTGCATATACGTCACTAGAGTTATGTGATCAGCGGGGAGGAAGGATTCTTACCCGTATAAGAAGACGGGAGGGCCTCCATGTAAACAATTGTGGCAGGGATAATAAGAAAGGAAATTTACTATAAAATTTAAATTTCTTATCAACCTACCCACAATTGTTTACTACAGGCTGAATAGTCAATAGGCTGGAGGGAATCGCATAACCAACCCACACATAACCAAAAAGCACTGGAACCGTGAAGCAGGCGGAAGAGGTCCCGAGGCTTATCAACCATAGCGTCACAATCATTAGTAAAAGACAATGAAAGGAAGCATATGGGTCAGTGTGACACACAGACAGAAAAGGGCAGTAACAGCACAAGGCTGAAACTGACCGTCAAAAAGCCTAATGGCTAGGGCAGACAACAGCCTGAGCAGAGGAAAGAGGACCCAATGCAAAAAGGTCCTCCGTCTGCTCCTGCAACTGACGCAGATAGAAGGTGGAGAAAGTAGAGGCATTTCTCCAGTGGGCTGCCTGTATAACATTCGACAACTTGACGGAGTTAGAATAAGCCCAAAAGGTAGACAATGCATGCACCTCGTGGGCAGAAATACGATTGGTAATACAATCGCCAGCTGCTAAATGAGCGTAAGCCGTACAAATAGCAAGACAAATCCATCGAGAAATGGATTGAGGAGAGATCTTCTGTCGACCAGGAATAAGAGACAGAAAAAAACGTTTCCTGCCTTTCCCTATGAATTGTGTCCGATTGAGATAAATGCGAATAGCGCAGACTGGACAGAGTAAAGGGCGATTACCCTCAACAGAAGGAAGAGCCCCGATACAGATAGGAGGAGGAGTAGTATCTGGTAACTGATTCATGGCCAGAAAAGAGCAATCAGTGGTAAAAGTAACACTGTTGGGAGAGCTCCTAAAAAAGGCCGGGTCAACCGAGAGGGTGTGAAGCTCACTAACCCGTCTGGCAGAAGCAAACGCCATCAGAAACGCCGTCTTATATGTGAGAAAACGCATATCCACCTGGGATAAAGTTTCAAACGGTGCCCCCCCCCCCCCCAAAGCAAAGCAGCACCCACGAAAGATTCCATCGTGGGGTAAGCTGCAAAGTCTGAGGCCTTTTCAAAGAAAAGTGCCTCACAAGCTTGGAGAGGTAAGGATAAGTGCCGATACGACGCATTCCCACATAAGAAAAAGTCTCTGAAAGCATGGACCTGTAACCCTTGATGGTAACAGACTGGAGACCCCGAGAATCAAACAGATATACCAGAAACTCTGCAATCTGTGAAATCGAAGGGTTGGCATAATCAACAGAGTGATCAGCACACCATCGACAGAAGACCTTCCACTTAGTTGCATAAGCTAAACCAGTGGAGTGCCTCCTTGAAGAAATGCACTCCACTGCTCGTCTCGAAAAACCTCTACGGAGGAGACAGGACCTGACAAAAGATATGCGTGAAGGCACAATGAAGTCGGGTCGATGTGAAACCTCCTCGGATGACCTTGGCAAAGAAGGTCGTGACGTAGAGGGAGACGTGCCAGAACCGCCGCCATCAGTGAGCGGAGCTGATTGATCCACACCCGCTGAGGCGATAGGGGAGCAATCAGAATGATTCGACAACTGGTTGATGTGTAGAGCTGCCTGATCCTGGTCCCACATCCCGTGAAGGGAAAGACCTAGAGGATCCAACGTCGCACCCCATCCAAGATCGCTGGCATCTGCCGTCAGAACTCGATCGCACGTGGATACGTCCAACGGAACACCCTGCGTAAGCCACTGGACATCCGTCCAGGGGAGAAGGTGTGGATAAAGAGATTCTGGAAACTGAAGCACCAGATCCAGAGAATCTACATTCAGCCTCCAACGACTGAGCAG
Source organism: Pictodentalium vernedei (assembly GCA_031216915.1). NCBI lineage: Eukaryota > Metazoa > Mollusca > Scaphopoda > Dentaliida > Dentaliidae > Pictodentalium > Pictodentalium vernedei. Next base: position 114,721,850 of record CM062291.1, on the reverse strand, counting down.
AAAGTGTTGGAGAGGTCTAACACGCAGCTGACCTAGAGGAGTGAGATCTATCACCGAACCGCAGAGACCGATCAGCAGGAGAATAATCTGTGCCATCGCGGATGTGGACTGGGACAGAGTCAGAGCAAAAGCTGAGAGAATCACAGCCTTGGCCTGGGGAACAGCCACCAAATTGAATTGGGTGCGGAAAGCCATTCCCAGATGACAAAACGACTGAGAAGGGACCAGGTCCAACTTCTCCTCGTTGATTCTGAATCCTAGCGACGTGAGCAAGCTCAACAGAGTGGCAACATCTGACTCCAGTCAGGCAGCATTGGAATGCCTCTGGAGGATATCGTCCAGATATGCCGAAGTAGTCACCCTGGACTGTGTGCGATGGAAAGCTATCACATGCGACATCAGTCTGGTGAAGGCCCAAGGAGCCAGGTTGAGGCCAAAAGGCATGGCCTTGAACCGGTAAACTCGCCCCAGAAAAGCGAACCTGAGATACTTCCGTGACGCCCGATGAATCGGAACGTGAAAGTAAGCGTCTCCCAGGTTGATGCTGGAAGCAAAATTTCCCTGGTGAAATGAACAGCGGACTGACCTGAACTTGGGAGCAATGATAGACTGGTTCAGGATACTCAGATCGATAACTGGTCGGAGTCGGCCGTCCTTCTTCGGCACCAAGAACAGGCGGGAATAGAACCTCACTGACTGAAAGTTCTTGACGACCTCGATCGCCCCCTTTGCCAGGAGATTGTCTATCTCCGTGGACAAAAGTTCCCGACGTAAAACGTCTGAAGGAACTGTGGTTGGAAGAGGCACAGTGGACAGAGTGGGGTGCCTTCGGAAGGATATTCGCAGCCTGGAGCGAACAACATCTAACACCCAAGGATCGGATGTGATGGTGGCCCAACGGTCTGCGAACTCTGCTATCCTTCCTCCAACCTGGGACGAATCGAGGTGAGGACCTTGATTTCGAGCCCCGACAAGGCCTGCCGCCTCTACTGAATGAAGAATCCTGAGACTTCCCTCTAGTCTGCCGATGCTTACCCTTACACCTTGAGTAAGAAGTAGAAGCGGTGGCAGAAGGATCAGTCTTTTGCTTCGCAGAGGAAGCAGAAGGGTACTTGTTAGGCTTGGAACGGCCCCTGCCTCCCCTAGAAGGCTGATCAAGCCGACGAAACAGCAGCTGATCATTGGAATGACGTAGGACATCATCCCGGACCATCGACATGGAACCATGGAAAAGTTGCAGACCTGCCAAAGAAGCAGATCGAAGAGCAGCGTGCTGCTCCTCAGGAAGGGATCGGTCTGTGTCCATCCTAGAGTCCCTTCGAACTGATTCCAAATTAGCTGTGTTACAGGCATGCGTGAGTAAGATGCATGAGCGCCTTGGACAGCGAAAGAGCCTGTACCTCGCCAAACTTATCTGGAGGCAGATAAGCAGCTAAAGCTGAGACGATGTGATCTGAGAGAGAAAGCATACCAAGCATCTCTCTCGATAAGCCCAACGTGGACTCCAGAGTCATCATCGGAATAACGGCAGACTTGGGCTTGGAAAGCCCGAGGGAATTGGAGTCCTGATTCAAAACCGTCAAAGTCTGGCAGACTGACGGATTGCCGAAATCGTAGGAACGATAACGCATCGGAGGCAAAAAGGCCTCAACCCTGGGGAAGAACGGAGCCTTCATAGTCTTGGAACTCAGCTTAGAATCCAAGGCTGAAAATGCTTCAACCACCTGTACCGACTGGCACAGTCGAAGACGCCCAGAAGCAGGTTGCTCCATAGGCTGGAGGCGCGTGATCGATGATCGTGGCCTGGCTGACACATAAAATCAAGAGCTGCCCCCAAGTCCGAAGACTGCTGGCTCTGGACATCAAGCATGTCTGACTCCACCCCTGAGTCGGAAGACGGCAAACCAGCCGACACCTCCCATAGTGTCGGAACACCAGGGGGATCAGAAAGTGGCCTGTTTCCAATCCCGGGAGGTGGCGCCTTAGGGGGCACCTGGAAACCACTCGCTGCCTCACTGGAAGCAACGGGAAGGCTCTTTGACAGAACCTGAGTGAGTGAGGAGAGGGCCTCCCTAAGCTCACTGCCCGTCCCGGCCGGTTCGACATGGGAACGAACCGGCAAAATGGCTTCACCTCTGACCCTCTTAACCAGCGAAGGGTCACGATCCTCCAAAACACCCGACGCGGGACGACGGGCCGAAACGTCTGAAGGCAGGGGTGTGTCGTAGAGGTACGACACACCCCGAGGATCAAGATAGCGGGAACTCATGAGAGTCACCGTGGACCTCTGTGGGGCAGAAGGTCCAGGCTACACAAACGTCGACGGTCCTCCAAAACTGGTCATGTGGCCAGAATGAGTGGACGGAAATGCCACGGAGTTCATAGTGTCCCCACTAAGAACATCCGAATCCAATGACACAACTGTGGTGCTCGACAGCACAGAGATCACAGTAGAGGGTTTGGCCGGCAACCCCTTCCATCTTCGCTGAGTTGAAGCCAGGGAAGCCCGAGGCCGATATCCCACGTCAACACTACCAGACATTCCTGCAGTCCACTGCAGGGATAAGCCGAGGCCGGCTGAAACCGAAGACGAAGCCAAAGTTGAGCTAAAAATTAAATCCGAACCGCATGACACACAAAATTCGCACGCGACTCGAATAAAGAACATATAAAAAACAGTTCCTGATAATACAAAAGGATACTTGGATCCAAGATGAAGCAGGAGACAACAATCAACGAGTTGGATGAACACTGATACGAGTGCAGAAGAACATCTCGTCACATGGCGGACAAAAAAAAGAATGAGTCATTAGCGACGTATATGCACACTGGCAATGGAAGTCGTAGAGTTGTACTTGGGAGAGAGCGTCCCGTACTGGGTCTGCGCCGGTTGCACTCGACCCAGTTTTGGCTTATTTTTTCTTGGTGCTTTTGCACCACTTTTCTTTCCCGAATTGCTTGGGAAAGACAAAAATTGAGAGTATATTATCCGAGTTAGGGACTTCCACTGTTTGTAGTAAACAATTGTGAGTAGGTTGATAAGAAATTTAATAGATTCATGTATAAACTATACTGAAACATGCCCTCCACACGTAGGGCTGCACAGTATTTGGATTTTAGTACCGGTGACGGTATTGAAAACAATACCGTGGTATACCAGTATACCATGAAACTTCTTTTGCACTCGTATAAAACTGAAATACATATACCTCCTTACTTTTTTGAAAGTGCTTGATAAATGTTATGTACAAGGTCCCAGGTGAAAAACAACTCGTGTAATTCGGTACATTCTAAGTTTTGAGTTTACTTTGGATGTAAAAGAATTTTGAAATTCATTAATTCGCTGTTTGTCAGCAATCCGACACAAACATGTTTCAAATCACACATATTCACAATTACGAAATGTGCAACAATTTTTGTCAAATATGACAGACATGTGACGCCATCAGTGGGAGAAAACACTGTCGGCTTGTGATTGACATCAGTCTTGCAGACTATCATGAAACTGAAGGGAGATCAAAGATTGAATGGTTTCATGTGCCAAAGGCACACAGAGACATTGTGGGGCAAGCCCCTTTTCGACCCGAAGGGTCAATCACATCTTGGAGGCGAGCTTAATATCAACAGACCGACTGGCCTGACATGTGACAGATGACATTTGACATTGTCATCTGAGGAAGTTTACTGCTGGAAGATAGAAGGGGAGGAGCTACTACTGGTTCTTTGTGTAACCAAGTCCTCAGAATTCCATAAACTGGACACCCGTTGTTTTGATAAAAAAGTTTTGTTTGCCACTGTTTTTCATGAAGCCACACATACGCAATTAACACAATATGACAATTGACTGGCTCAGTAATTAAACGCTTATCAGTCAAGAGAGGTTGACCATATTTTTACAGGAATTAAATTGACAAAGACTAATTTACTTGTATCCCAGATTCAGATGAAAGCCAGTAAACCCATGATAATTTTATGGCTTATTTTCGTATTAAACAATAGGTTCAATAACTTTGTAGACATGGATTATTGTCATCTTCCATTCAAATCACCCATTTTCCAAGAGCAGTAAGTGATACTTCTATCTTTTGCTCCAAAAATATCTTTTTTATTCATGATATCCCTTGCATTTAATATGTGTTTGCCATATTTTCGCGCATTATTTATATTTTTATTTCAAGAAAACTTGAATTTCAAATCATAATACCAGACCCCAAAATTGTATACCGTTACTCACAGTATACCGGTATTCATTTTTGATGGATGGTTTTGAACCAGTGACGATTTCAATACTGGTATCAACCGGTATACTGTAATACCATGCAGCCCTATCCACACGGCACATTGACACAGGAGATTGAACAGTGATTTGTTACTCATACATGTGATGTGTCTGTATAGGATGTCCCCTTGATTTCTGCCATGTACTTTAATTTACAATTTTACATATGCACTGTAGGTGGACAAATCATGTAGATTCAAAATTTCACAAAAATTTACTTACTAAGTTCAACATTCAGTAATTTTGTGAAAAATTGAACAAAATCAAATTCCTGGCAATTTGCACACCTTTGGAATATGTATAATTACCCTATAAAATAAAATGGTTCTAGCTTGAAAACTGTGGGAGGAGTTAGCTGGACAAATCATGTACTGTATATTCAAACTTTCACAAAATAAAGTTGAACAACCCAAAATTTTGTGAAAAATGGAACAAAATAAAAAATTCCAGGCAACATGCACACCTTTGGTATATGAAAAATACCATGTAAATAAAAAATGTTCTAACATAAAAACCATAAGTTAGGCGTTGGAGTTAGGCAGACAAACCATGCACCCTATATGCAGACAGACAAATGGAAAAAGGGACGAACAGGGGTAAAACAATATCCCTCCCCCTCCCACCCCCGCACATTGCCAACATTTAGTCACGGGGCATAAAAATCATTGATATATGGACAATTCCTATTCATTTCATTGCATGCCACCCAAGTCATAAATATACCTTTACTGGGTAACAGAGCATTTCTGCATTGGAAAACCCACCTGCAGCAAGCAAAGAATTAACGAGAGCTTGAAATTAATGGAGGTCAGATTGCCTGGGACATATGAAAATTAAATGAACAATATTTATTAATTTACAGGTGTTTAAAGCTACTTTCAGCATCTATATTAATAACTGTACCTGCAACACAGACATAAAATCTACCTTAATTGATCATTTACATGTATTATGTACCGGTAGCTTATTTTACAGGACACACCCTCAGACCTGGAAATAAAGAGCTCATATCGTAATCCGATGGAAGATTACACTATATAGCATATATATAATCCATACATTACAGCCACAATGGACTGGTCACTTTCCACGGGTGGGCAATATTTCCACAGATGCAATAATATTATATTCCAAACACTAATTATAGGAATAATCATCAAAAATTTAATTAATGAAGCACCGGGTACAACCCGGTGCTTCATTAATTAAAATTTTGGCGGCATCAGGCCTGAAAATAAGCAGTCTGACATTTGCAGAATGTGGTCCCCAGGGGGTGAATTTGATGATGCTATCCAATACAGTGGGCCAAATTATCCTCTGGGTACGTCTTTCTGTTTAGTTTTGAGACCCTGATTCAGATTGAGGTTCTCAGAGGGTAAATTTAGTGATGCTACCCTGCAGAGCAGGGTAGCATCACTAAATTCACCCTCTGGGGACCTCATTTTGCAGATGACAGTCTGCTTATTTTCTGGCTTGGCCGGCATTGATTTTTATTACCCAGTAAATGTATGCGTGGACATCACTGCCCATGTGTGGATTACGACCAGTCCACCGTGACTGTACTGTAGTAAAAAGGGTGTTGTGATGCTTCTCTGCCTTGTCTGTTTTAACTACCCTTGTCATGCTTTTTTTATGTCTTAACAGGATTTCCGTCTATAAATATCAACAACTAACATGCAATCTCGCCAAAGCCAACGTGCCGTTCTATTCAGATATGGATGCAATACTCAACCTTTGGAGATCGTTCTGAAATATTATAAAGTCTTTCTGATAACACATGCAACATTAATTTGATAAAGTTATGTTGTATTACTTTGTCATGACCTTAGTTTATTCATGTATTTTACAACTGATGTAACTCACATGTAACCTAAATGATGGTTCGCAGGTTATTTCCAGGCCTGCATCCTGCATATTGGTAGGGCTGGGTTGTTTTGAAATTTGAACTCTGTTTCAGTTTTACCAAAATATTTTGATTTTATTATGTATACTATAACTACCAATGGAATTCCTGACAGGTTCTTCACTTCAGTAACAGATTGGAAAGAAATTGAAAATAAGGCCTAAAAAAATAAAAAATCTGTTTCTCAGACCCTCCCGCATGGTCCTTTTCGCTGCCGCATGCTCTCTTTTTATAACCAATTTAAACTTAAAAAATTAAAAATTAAATGGTTTACGTCTGATATTTTACCCAAGTTAAAAAAAAATAGATGAATTTGTCCCTTGAGTGCAAGAAGGCTTTGCAATGCTTTAGCATTGCAAAGCCTTCTTGCACTCAAGGGATGAAATACACCACTACCCATGCTATTCTGTAGATTACGAGGCCTAAAACTTGAACCAAGAACATGAACTTTTGATGGCAAAGAAGAAATTACTGAAATAAAAAATAAAATAAAAAAACACTCGCCTGCATGCAATTTCACAAATAATGGCCTGAGAAACAGAAGATCTACTTTGTGTGGCCTAATAAGAAGTTGAAATAAAGTGATTAGTTGGTCATATAGACATCACAGGAAATTACCCTGCAGATAAAGCACCTGAGGAAGTAGCAGAAAGAGCCAAAACACTGTCAAGTGAATTATCAACCGGCACTTCAAACACAACATCTGAAATCATCAAGATAACGAGACTCACCAGAAATGAAAAGTGTCAATGACACTGTAGCTCAACTTGACTGTGTGTTGTGTTTGATGAAAAGGATAATGTTCAATGTTTATGAAATGATTATGAAATAAGACAAGCATTGTGATAATTGAGAATATGTTAATTTCTGTTCCCTGTATGTCCCGTAGGTTGGCAATGAAAATATATCAGTGATTGAGACATGCCCTTGCAATTCATGGTTCAACTTCCACTTTGTAATTTTCAAACTGATTCACCTGAACGAAAAAAAGTTGTGGAAGTTACGAAGAATAACTGATGCACATCAAGGGGGCTAATTAATAGGCACCGACATCATAGAAAACCTGAGTGAAGTTTTGTCAACTGCTTTGAAAACACTTGTAAAATGGTGGCTAAAAATTTATCATTTTGCATAACCAACAGACGTTTATAATAAATTGGTGTATTGTTACACTGACTGTTTATCTGCAATTTTACCATTTTTGAATCAGAATGTTGGATGAGCGCATAAAACATTGATGTACCGTGGGCTGAAGAAATGAATGAAAAAGTCAAAGAAACAGTCAACTCCAAAAAGAAAAGAGTCATATGGAAGAAAATGATATAGAAAATCAAGACATCACCGACGCTAAAATAAAAAAATATAAGGAATGGGCACTCAGTAAGCACCTGGTCCTGATAATATTTTGCCAGTGATGATCAAACTGGAGGATGGCCACCAAAGGGTGGCTGATTTCCCCGAAAAAAGCTTTGATAGCCATTCCAACCTTATTCGCGACACACCCTCTGGTTGTGGGCAATAATAATACCAAGTATAATTAATATCCTTGAAGGCTGTAAGAAGTTATGGAGCGGACACGAATTCCGTCTACGCCCGGACAGACAGACGGACGACATCACGGCTAGATTCCCCCGAATTTTTTTTTTTTTTTTTTTGGGGGGGGGGGGGGGGAATAAAAAAGGAGGGGGGGGGGCGGTGGCTCATTAGGTAGAGGTGCAGACTGCAAGCCGAGAGGTCCTCGGTTCGAATCCCACCTGCAGCAACCGCGTTGTGTCCTCGGACAAGACACTTCATGCCCATTGGCCACGTGGGGGCACAGTGGCAGTGTGTACTAAGGCATACTGCACGTTGGTGGTGTACATGTCTTCAACCAATACTAACCCTGCCTGCCTGTGTGGACTTAGTATATTGGGAAGCCGGACAGCGTTGGTGGTGTACATGTCTTCAACCAATACTAACCCTGCCTGCCTGTGTGGACTTAGTATATTGGGAAGCCGGACAGCTGCTCACCACTGCTCAGTGGTTCTCTCCGGGTACTCCAGCTCCCTCCATCTGTAAAACTATCTGACATGAGATGACCAGTGCTGTTAAACCCCAATAATTAAAAAAGGAGGAAAAGATATTGGTAAAGTTCCATGTGCATTCTATAATAAATGCTGGCATATGGTGGTGCATATCAGATGTATTTCTTACAGAAAATAAAATATATATTCCCAAACATGGCTAGGACATCTACAGTAAAAAAAAAAGGCGATCCACCATTCAGTCGGACCAGTATTGTCAGGAAATTTTTTTGAAAGAGTTGTTACATGTGCCAACAGGCTTATATGGAAAGCAGAATCACATCACATCACATCAGTGGATCAACAGTAGTCAAATGGCATAATGAAGATTTCACAGTTCTACTTAAGCCTTTCTATCTACAGTTCAAGAGGCACAAGAATCCAGAAATGGCAAGATTGAAAAGATAATCAGATACGTTGATTTTGAATGTGCCTTTGCTTTGGTATGAGGAAAGGGGTTCTTTTCAAATTATAACAGGTGGGACTAAAAGGAAGACTGTTCATGTACATAGGAACCTTCTTGGATTACAGATACACTATTAATGATTAGTACATATGTCAGTGAGCCAGTACAGACAATTGGACTACCACAAGGCTCTGTCATCAGCTCTTTGTGCTGAAAACTCTTAATACAGCATCATCACCAAACATTTGTCTGTGACAAGTTGCCTGTCAATAAATTTAGTATTTATTCTATTATATCTTGTTTGACAGAGCTCATTGAGCTCTGTCAAACAAGATATAATAGACTGAATGCCAATATTTGGTGTAAAAAGGTAAAAAATCGACAGTTTGTGAGCGATACAAATGCCATGTTGTTGAAAATTTATGGGAATAGGGTCCAACTTAAAGTTGTTTGGATATTTGTTGACATTTTTGTAGGTAAATTGGTAGTAAGCCTCGATGTCTGCGATGCACGCCGATTCGATTCAAACTGAAATTCCCAATTTGCGGGGCCCAAGTGGGAAGTGCATTCTACGAGAAAGCATAACCAGTACAAGTAAAATTTCAGCTAATAGACCTCTGAGTTTACCCTGAGGTCTACTGACTGAAATTGTACTTGTACTTCTTGTGTTTATTTTGAAAGATTTGGAAACTTGTATTCCCGATAGAGAGTCACAGGTGTATGGGTTGGGGGGAGAGGGGGCTGAAGCCCAGTCCCCCCTCCCCCTCCAGTCTGAAAACATCAAATTTTTCAAGCAGTTTCATATTTTTCGGCCAAGTTTGGGTTGAAAACATGATGAAAACTACCCCAAAAATTTGATTTTCACAATGCAACTTTAGATCTTTGCCATATGAAAGTTTTTGACCAAATACAGCCAGATTCAACCCCAAAACATGACCGATTTCCTCCTCAATTACAAGGTTGGAAAGGCAACCATCTCAGTATTGCGTGCCTCGACGATGATCGCAGAATTTTTCCAGTCCCCCCACCCCCCCACCCCCACAAAAAAATTGGCTCATACGCCTATGTGTAGAGTAATTGAATATATTCAGATTTTCCATATACAGTCCGAGTGAGCACAACCATTAGTGAATATATTCCAGTATCCCGATTTAAAGTTTGCATTTATTTTATTATATCTTGTTTGACAGGGCCCATGGAGTTTTGTTAAACAAGATATATAATAGAGTAAATTCCTGTCTGGATGTACTGAGGCCAAATTATATACGTCGATAAATACGGGGAATTTTGGAGATCGTCACAGTAATTTATCAACAAATTACATGCTTTTTTATAAATTAGCAGGAGTTTTTTATTGAAAATCTGGGGCATAAAACTTGTGTTCTCTGCGATTCAGCTGTGACGGAATCCCTCAAGTGATGTAAAGGAATAAAAACGTAAAACGTCACCAGTATAAAGTAATTGAACATATTTATATTTTTCATGTACAGTCCGTGTGAACATATATTTAGCAAATACTTGCAAACCGGGTTTGTGTGTTACTTTCCTAACTGAACCTATATAAACATTTCAAATAGAAAAGTGTGGGATAAAGCTGTTTTTCGATCATTAAAAATACAGTGGAGCCCACTTAATTGGATATCTCTTAATTGTATATCCCTGTTAATTGATATATAATTTCCCAACACAAAACCATTTACCATACCTCCAGTACAAATTTGACCTGTTAATTGAATATAGGTTATAGAGTAAACTCCTGTTAATTGAATAAAAAATCTTGTAAAATGTCGAGAAATTACCCTGACTCTCCCCAGTTTTTGTTTGTTTATAGACCTATTTGGCCTCAGTACATCCAATATAAGCATTTTATCTATTATATCTTGTTTGGCAGAGATCATGGAGCTCTGTCAAACAAAATATAATAGAATAAAAGCAAAGTTTATCTCTAAAATACAGGAAAGAGACACAATCCCTGTTAACTGAATAATTTTCATTGGCAAACTGGCTATTCAATTAACAGGGTTCCACTGTATTTAATAGGAAAATACATCGATTGAATTGGCGGCGGACAATTTTTGAAAGGTGATCCGATAGATACCGCCGTGACAACTGTATTATACTATATAAATCAGAAAAATGAAAAGAAATTGGTATTTCGTTCACCAATTCGAAAGAAGATGGGTTTATACGACATACAGAAAATAATATCTCGTCAACACCTTGGCATTAAGGGGATAGGCCTATTTGATTTTGAATAATTGATTTCTGTATACACCAATTCCGGACTCGGGATACACTTTTTTGTGATACTGAGTGATAGCCCAATTGAAGGATATTTGGGTAATTCGTCGTATACACTGCAGGAAAACTTGTCCATAATAATAATTAGTAAAATCACCAATTCGAATTTAAAGTAGCTCTTCCATAATTCATTTGACTGGATCGCAAAAATAATGACCCCTTCCTCTCAACGTAATCTGGTACCGTATCCGCAGACATTTCAATTTTTTATGTTGGCTCAATTCTCCAGCGTGATATTTTCGATTCAAATGAGAAAGTCGGGACAAATCGAAAATGCTCGATTATTTCCGAGAGAGCTGGGCGACAGTGCGTTAAATTTAATTAGGGTTATCATAAACTATGATTTATTCACAAGTTAATATTGTCCCAATGTGGTTTACGTAGCACATAATAGTACTATTTTATCGAGTCTCATCACACTGAATAGAATTTTAATCGCAACACATAAACAAGAAATAAAAGTTTTGTCTCCGATAACGCAAACGGAAAAAAACGACGCATATCGATTATACCCGAATATTAAATATAAACACAAATACAGAGTTTTGATTGGTTTGGAATATAAACCAACTCTTCCATAGAAACCGAACTCTGGTAAATGCAAAACAATGATTCGAGCATAGATTGACATAGTGGAAAAATAAAAGAAGGTGGTGTGTCACCTTTGCTGCACTGAACCTGCCTTATAGCGGGGGAGGAATTCGTCACATACAGGTGAATTGTGCACTTGGTGATACCTTCTTGAAATTTGGCACACTGTTAGTGTAGGCTATGAGGTTCTCAAAAACGATCGGCTACAAGTTGACACCGACCGGTGGCGACCAGTAGCGGCACAATCCAAAATGGCCGCCAGCGGCTGAAGGGAACCTCCTTTTCGACGGTCTACCGACTATACATCCGATTGTAAGGGCGCGAAAGTGAACTCTGATCCACGCACGTGTTGGAAACAGACGTGGGAGATGATGTAGAATAAAACGAGATTCTCTATACGGACGCATCAATTTCTTGGAACTTGAAAAGAGCGTTGTTTCTCCGGGATCAGCGTCATTCAGGCAAACCTGAATGACGCTGATCCCGGAGAAACAACGCTCTTTATGAAGCAGTCTCTTTGCCATACAATCTCTTGTTTGGCGTAATTCCGCAAGCAATTCTGATTTGTCTGTCGAAATTAATTCGAGAACGCGATTGTTCACAAAAATCATTCACAGAATGAGTGAGAATCCTCTTCGTGTACGGACTAGTACTGACTGGGAACGTTGTTGCTTTTGCCAGCAAGACAGTTCCAAGAAATTGATGCGTCCGTATAGAGAATCTCGTTTTCATGACGCCTATAAAGCTATTGAGGAAGACATAACGCGCTTCCTAGATAATGGCGTTGAGCTTCCATATAATTTGACCATTGATTGTTTGATGAGAGAGAGTGATGAGTGTATGTCGATGTCACTGTTGACGAATAAGGCAATATATCATAAGACATGCCGTGACAGTATTCGGACTCACATCGTACAGCGCGTGCTACACAAGCGAGAGCGAAATGAGGCAGTGGCATCCTGCTCCACGCTGAGTCCTAAAAGAACACGGACAAGTTTTGAATCTGGCTGTGACAGGAAACTGCCCCAGTGTGTTTATTGTCACAAACGCGAAGGTGACAGCAGTGAGCCTATTTGCAGATCAATGTCTGATAACAATAAACTCAAAATTATGGCAAAGGAAGCCGAGAACTGGGTTGTTTTTTCTCGGGTCAATGCAGCATTTGATTCCGCTGCTAGTGATCTTTACTATCACAAAACCTGTTATTGTAAGCTTGCCAATGAAGCACGAGCGGCTAAATCTAAAAAGTCGAAGAACGCCGAACATTCCGCGTCAGGCCTGCCCTATGACCCTCTCGTTATGGCAGAGCTCATAACATTTGTTGAACACAACGATTCCGCGATGAAGCTTGTCGATCTCAAGAATCTGTACAGTCGGAGGTTGAAGCAAGTCGGTTCTGATTGGCTTAGTGAAGAAATACATTCCACTCGATTCAAAGAACATTTGTTGCAGAAATTGGGCGATGGCTGGGACGCCTTCACACAGGGTAGAGATGTGTTTATTTCAAGTAGGTTTCGAGTTGGCTCCTTGTTGTCCGAATCTTTAACTCGTATAGTGTCTGAGGAAGAGGCAAAAAAGATAGTTGATGTGGGTCTTCTTCTGCGTAAACACATACTCATATCTCAAGCTCCTTTCACGGGATCATTTTCATCTTATTGCTTGAGCGAGCCTGTACCCAACTCACTCCTGACTCTTCTTAGAGTTCTACTTGAGGGCACATGTAGTATACAGAACTTAGGCGATGATGAGACTGTTAATGCCAAGACTCGAGTGGCTTGTACTATTTCACAGATGTTGATCAGCAATTCAGCGAAACGCTCCGAACATGCACAAAATGTTCACCAGAGACGTGACAGAGAAACTCCAATGCCTCTTTATGTGGGTTTGAAGTTGCATGCCCATGATCGTATGAAAAATCTTATCAGAGATTTTCATCAAATGGGACTCTCTGTCTCTTATGATCGCGTAATGGATGTTCGCAGGAGTTTCGCGAGAGCTGTTTCACTGCGGTTCAAGAACGAAGGTGTTGTAGTCCCAGCTAACTGCAAACGTAATGTTTTCTCGATAGGAACCACTGATAACATTGATGTATCTGGTAGATCTGATATGCATGGTACGTCCATCACACTCATTGGTCAACTGAGCAGGGACAATGTGGGTACTGATCCCCCACCACTGAGTTTAGATGTTCCAGAAGACACACAAATTGAACTCCCAGACGACTATGCATTTGTTCCTTTCGTTGAAGACTTTGGTGGGGACATCAGGCTTGAATCTCCAGATGAATGTAATGTACGGCCCAATGAATATGCAGATTTGAACGTGGGAGAGAATGACTGGTTGTCTCATGTGTCACAGATCAGCAATAAAGGGAAGGTTGATGGCAGCTGGCAGCTTGATGAAGTCCCTGTGACCTTTTCAGGCTTCTTTTCAAAACATGAAGATCAAGACAATGTCAAACCTCGTGCAGTTATTGGGGTATTCCCTGTTTTCAGTGAGCAGAAAGCGGACTCACTCAGTATGCAGAAGCATGCTATGTATGTGGTCAGGGAAGCTACTGCTTTCGTAAACCCCGGCCAGATACCTGTCATTGAAGGTGACTGTCCGTTGTATGCCAGGCAGAAAAAATGTCAATGGCTGTTCCCAGAGGAGATAGGTGAGGATCGAATGGTGTGTATGATTGGATTCCTGCATCTTGAAATGTGCACCCAAGAAGCTGGTGGTAAGCTTATGGGTGGTTCTGGTTGGGAGCGAATGTTTCACCTCGCAAAGATATTCACACCCGGTGTAGCATCATCCCTACTTGGTGGGAAACATGTCAAGAGGACGCGACAGGCATATCTTCTCACTCTAGCTTGGCTTGAGATCCTCAGAAAGAATGCTTATGAGATTTACTGTCAGCAGACTGGGCCCCATGAGTCATTTGAAATGTGGGAACAGAGGATTCTTTCACAATCTCCAACTGCGCGCTATTGGGGTGAAATCGTTCGGAACTTTCTCTTGACAAGCTGTCAATTCGTTCGGAACCAACGAATCGGTAACTGGCCTGGTACACTGTGTTCTATCGATGAGTTGTGCAGTTACTTTTTTGCCCTAGGACATACAAATTATTGTCGGTGGGTCCCCGTATTTCTGAGAGACATGTCTCAGCTACCCAGGCGGCATCCTTCAATCCACAACAAATTCATGGAAGGCCATTTTGTGGTCCAGCGTAGTGAGAGGAAGTTCAGTATGATGGGTTTAGATCAGAGCCAAGAACATAGTATCCAACTACTCAAAGAAGACAGTGGTCCAAAAGGTCTCTATGGCCAGGCTGAAGAGAAAGTCGTTATTGAGCTTTCAAGGTCAGAAGTTCTGCGTGTTATAGATGAGTATGAATATGCAAGTTTCCACACAACATCATCAGATAACACGGAACACCCGGAAAGTTCGGTATCAGAGCAGAAAAAATTTCTGAATCAATTGAAATCTCTCCTCGATCTGGTGAATCAGGGACTCATTATCAACCCTTATGATGAAACTAGTGGTCAGCTGGTGACATTAGATACTGGTGAATATATGGACCCCGAAGTTAGTAAGAGTTTACGGTCATTACCCGAAAGGGGCAAGCATTTATATTCCACTTTCTTGAAGGAAAGGCTTGTGGAATGCACCGTACCCCTGAATGATGTTATTCCCAAGGCAAATATATATACCTTCCTTAACCCACCCCCAGCCAACCTGGACAAAGGCCGAGACAAACTCATGTCAAGTAAAGCAACTGCCGCAATAGTTACCCAGATGTTCGTTTCACTGCAAGCCCGGCCTGATTCAAACATGGATGAGTTTTTCATGCACGAGAATGCACGTGATCCGCCAGCATTATCCGATAGAGGTAAGCTACGGAGTGGGACAAAATCTCAAATTCTCAATTGTTTACCAGCTATTCCTGCACAAGGGAAGAATTCAGCAGCTAGACAAGCTTCAGTTGTCATCTTGGATATGCCTGCTGTAGTCCATGTAATCAAACCACAGAAAGCGGATCTGTTTGGAGAATATGCTCGATTGCAATTATTGCCATACATCGAATCTCTGATTAACACGAACACCACAAGGGTTGATGCGATCTATGACTGTTACCCCGAAGGCAGTTTGAAGAATCAGACGCGAGCAAAACGCCTCGGTGAGACAGCAGTTAGGTTGATACGGGTGTCCGAGAACGTCCCTTTACCTAAAGGGAAGAATTGGCAGGCATTCTTGAAAGTTAGTGAGAATAAAGACGAATTTTTCAAGTTCCTGTCTGCTGAACTGCTGAAATTAACATCAACATCCGAGTACCAGTTGTTAACGACATCAGGAGAATATGTACTATGCAATAAGGATGTTAGCTTATGTGACATATCTCCATCGAACCACGAGGAAGCAGACACGCGCATGATGCTTCATCTCAACCATGCAGTCTCACAAGGTCACAAAATAGCTTTTCTTCGCACGGTTGATTCTGATGTCGTCATTCTGTCTTTGCACCATTTCGCAACATTCCGTGACCTTGGACTCAGTGAGCTGTGGATTGGGTTTGGAATTGGAAAGGCATATAAAGATATGCCAATTCATGAGATAGCTTCACAACTTGGACCTGATTACTGTAAGGCCCTGACTTTCTTCCACGCCTTCACAGGTTGTGATGTAACATCCAGCATGCTCGGCATTGGGAAGAAGACAGGATGGAATGCATGGATGAATTTTCCCGCATCAACTGAAATGATGATAGAATTGACTGAGAATCCGCAAGTCTTTTCAGAGAATTCCCCTCATATGCAGCATATCGAAAAACTCACCATACAGATGTACAGTAACAGTTGTGTCAGTACACGTGTCAATGATGAGAGACGGCATATGTTCACACATGGCCTTAAGTCTATGGAAAACATCCCGCCCACCAAAGCAGCTCTGTATCAACATGTAAAAAGGGTAATTCTTGTGTCATCTTTCATTTGGCATCGTGCTCTGCAGAAACACTTATGTGTGCCAGACCCATCACAGTACGGATGGGAGTGGAATCCACGTCTCAATATTCTGGTCCCATTTTGGACTCACCTAGGAGACGCAAGTGCTGCATGTGCACTGATGCTCCACTGTAGTTGTGCCAAGGCCTGCAAGGGCAATTGCAAATGCTTGAAAGCTGGATTAAGGTGCACACCTTTGTGTAAGTGTGAAGGTGGCTGTTGTAACAATATTGAGTAGTATACTGTCATGTTAGGACCAGTCATCTCCTATTCTGGTATTTTTTTTTCCATTTTCGGCCAGTTAACACATGTCATGTTTCTAGTTGAGTTGATTTTGCTAACAAATGTTCATCCCATGTGGCTTGCTACATTGTCCGGGGTATAGGAATACAGTTTTAGATTTCGGAAAATAGTCTGTTATTTACTGCACAAGACGGTGTTAATTCATGCATAGCATGATACAATATCCCCAACTATTTTGCCTCTGTACAACAGTTGATACCTTCGTTCACCCGTGTGTTCATCTATGGTATCCTTGTCTTTCTCTGGCCATAGGCCACATGTGACTAGTCAGTTCCTACTCCATAGCAAATCAACTTGGAAATCCTTCATCTTGTAGCGCACTCATGTCTCAATGAATCCATACCTGAGTTGATCTAATAAATCTAACGTAAGGTATCAAATTGCCATACCGGATCATATTTCGATAAGTTATTCGCTAAAACATTTCGACCACTCATCGACATCAAAGGTCATGTTTTGGCTCCCAGTGGTGGCTATATCTCTATATCCCTGGTAAAGTAGCATACCATGAGGGATGGGCATTAAGTGTCGGCAACATTAATCCTGACTTGGAACACACCACATCTTAACTGGCCGAAAATGAAGAATACTACTTGTAGTCAAAAAATATTCCTGTACCTCGAATGACTGCAAACATACACTCACCCCTTCTAGTCCCATTTTGCCAATGTTCTATACTGGCAAGATAACATTGTATAATTAACAACGGGAACTAATGCATCCCGAGTTCATTCCAGCACTGCCCTTGCTGGCAGACGTGTCGCTATGGTGTTGAGATTGAACCAGAACTCCTCTAGAAATTTGATAGTTTTATTTTCTTAGAAAATAAATCTATCGAAAATGCCGGAAGTTGAGAATAGACTGTCACTTTAATTGGATTATCAAATGTCCAAGTATCCCCACTGCTGCATACTATCGAGTACCCTTGTTCATGTGTTGACAGGAATCTCTCATACCATGTTCATTTGACCATTGCATTCCCGAGAAACATTCAACACTAATTTATCTACGGACGGACGATCATACTGACAGTCAGACACACAGACGCACACATCGACGGAAATTCTGATCCCATTATCCATTAATCTTCCCCCCAACTTGTTCCAAGGGCTTCACTCCATCATTCACATCAATTACAGCACATGTATGGTGTTAGGTTTGGAGCTTCAGTTGTGCGATCGGCGAAAATAGCTTTTTTTCGATCCGCTTGGCGGCCATTTTGGATTTCGCTGCTAGTGGTGGCTAGAGGATGGTGCCAACTTGTAGCCGATCGATTTTGAAATCTCTGATGCCTACCCTTACATCATGCCAAATTTCAGGAAGGTATCACCAAGTGCACAATTCTAGCGAATTCCTCCCCCGCTATTACCAACTCGGCTAACTCCAGACTTCACGATATTCTTGTCTGATGCTTCTTCATCTCAGGACTTACTCTACTCTGTTGAAGCAGATGGAATGGTTTCGCGCGTCGAAGGCGCTCAGGAACGATATGGAGCAAACCCCTTTCGACCCCCTTTGACTGTAGAACTTTGAGTTTGAAGATCTTTTGTTGCGACATGTCCAGGCGCGTTGAAGGAGGAAAAGGGTCGGGTACTCGGCAGATGTCCGGGATTAGGTGTTGTTGGGAGCTGTGGCTCGTCTTTTTGATGTTCGTTGGTCTGGACCCTCGGGTGAGGACCAGAGCGGGGGGGGGGGGGGGGGGGGGGGGGCTCTCAGCAAAGGTGCTACCTCTCCCCGAGGGTGCTGTGATGGTCTGTTCAGGCAAGTAAAGTTTGCCACTTATAGGATTGTCATGTTGTGGTGGTGGGTCATCATGGCAAGTAGGCCTATAGTCTGCCCCAGGCAATCGATCGTTAGTGGAGTGGTTCCTTTTATTGTATTATGTTTGAGCACTTCGTTGGACAGTGGAGAAAAAACAACAACTGCCCCTTTCGGGGACCAACCAGAGAAAGACCCGAACTTCCCTGGTTCGGGGGAAGGCCTGCATGGCAACCTATTTGGCCGGGGCAGAATGCGCGCTACCGGCGCTTAGAAAAGGGGCAAAAATGGGACGCATGAATACTTTCAGAAAATTTTAAATCTCACCCAACTCAGTCGGAAAAGTTTGGGATCCTAGCTTCACCACCCCCCACCCCCACCCTCCAAAAAAAAATACCCCAACTGCCCCCCCCCCCCCCCAACTCAAAGCAGTTCAATTAGCTTGGTTTTGGTAGGATCAGCATTTTAAATCATTATCAGCATGGATTTTAGGCGATCATGGCTCTATGCGAATTAACTCCTTAACCCACTGATTATTTTAAAAGTATTTTCCATCAAATTTAGTCATGGCTGCTCTGAAGCAGCCATGACTTGATTTAATAAAAAAATCAGTTCAATTTAATTCAAGAAATTACTGAACCAAAAAATTGATCCAATTTATTGGGGAAAATTTGGTTAAAAGTGGCAAAATTAATCTTATTTTAGTGGCAAGAGATTTTCGGTCATGGGCAGAACTGCCGCGGGAATATCCGCCAACAGCCAGGAATTAACAGCTCACAATAATTGTTTTATGCCTACTTATTTAAAATCTGTAGATCTTATAGGCCTTGAAAGCTTTGCATCAGGTGTGAAATGGGCCTACAAGGCAAAGATCGCAGTTTACTTTGCGGATAATGTGTAAAATTCTTATCTGAAGTGAAAAGACTAGCTCTGCTTAATTTCGAATAAATCGGCATTCAAACAAACTACTTGAGAACTATATTTTATCCGCACCATAAACTCTAAAATCAGTTGGGTTAAAATTAACTCAATTCAACTGGGTTGAGTGAATATGAACGCAATTCACTCAACCCAGTTGACTTAGGTTGATTTTTTACCGTTTAACCCAACTGATCTTAGAGTGTACGCATACAAATTTATAGCTGTAAGTCATGTAACAATTTGTAAACCGACACATGACAAAAATGTCAGCTAACCTAATATTATACAAAAAGTTTATAGTTCTTCGTATGTATGCACATACAAGTTGGTATTTGCAGGACCGTGGCCAGAGGGTCTTGATTCGTGGGTGTATCGCCTCTGAATTCTAGATCCACCCCACGGCTGCCGAACATTCAACTTTCGATAAAACCATTTGCACTCACCCTACCCCACCCACCCCAGAGTGAGAATTTTGCAACTGATACCTGTGAAATTCCAAACTGCTGAAGATATCCGAATGCGCCCCCACCCTCCTTGTACTCGTGATATATGCCCTTTGGGTTCTAGCGTTGAAAAGAGCCTGTTTAGTGCAACAAGGTGAAATATTGACCTCCAGTAAGGAAATCCCATGAAATACGGTTGAAAAATCACTAAACGTCCATTGCAAACGGCGACAGCGACAGGTAAAATGCAAACTGCCTCCTTTATTGTGGGATTATCGAGGAGTGCCCAAGCACCCCCCTCCCCGTCGGGGAGTACAAGCCCCTTTCTCAGGGTAATCCTGGCGCCACCACAGGGTAGGACACCCCTAACCACTGTCGCCACATCCTTGTACACTTGCCTTCAACTTCTACCACCCATAAAACTGTCCGACACGATATGACCCTGGCTGTTGAAAGTGTCGTTATATCCCAATAAACGGGCAAACAAACCACACAGGAACGGTCCGTTCATTGATTGCTTGACTTTCCAAGTAAACACACACACCTGCGAGAGCTCCTACTTAACTCATGCAGTCAATTAGATGGATTTCCTTGACGCACGGATCAGAGACACCTTGATGGCGCTGAACGCGGGTTCACCCATCAACTGGAATATCCAAGTTGATGGTGATAGCGTGCAGCTTTCCGTTAATTACAGACTTCCACCTTCCGAAAGTAGTGGTAGCACCTTTCGTGGGGTCTCGCCCCACACTGGTCCACACCCAAGGGAAGTCCTAGACCACAAGTAGGGCTGCACGGTATATCGATAAACCGATATATACCGGTATTCAAACCAATATCGATTGAATACCGGTGTAATTACAAAAATATCGGTTTATCGTCATTATTTATTTACCCTCAGTTTAATTTTCAAGATATCTTGAGTTTTTTAACTGTAGCTCCGAATGAATAATATTATCCCTTTATCCAAGGAATCGTCTGCCTGAGACCTCGTAATACACAAATTCAAAAGTTTCAACAAAACTATATCAAGTGACCCCTCATTGGAACGAGCTCGTTGAGCTCGTTCCAATGAGGGGTCACGTGATATAGTTTTGTTGAAATCTTTGGTTAAAATTTGATAAACTAATTTTGAAAATAATAAATTTTGATATCGTCTGCGTTGGGTAAAGGTTTTTCGAACCGAATCATCAAGACATGCTAATTCGTTCCGACTGTGATGCCTCGAGTCTCGATTGTGGAACTTGTGTTCATATATCTGAACAGTTTTCGATATACCGGTATACCGCGGTATTTTTTTAATACCGATACCGGTATTCAGTTTTGAATATCGTGCAGCCCTAACTACAAGCCCAGGATACCTGAAAAGGGTAAGAGAAAACAAGAAAAGAAGAAAAAGAGAAAGCCACCATCAGCAAGGCGTCGGGATGCCAGACGCATGGAAGCACGTCTCGAGAGTTGAAGGCTGAATCAGAGAAACAGGAGGAGAGGAAGACCGTCATCAAATCGTCACCACCACCAACTCCACCCACACCCAGCCGCACATCCCCTGGGAAGTCGGAGGGTAGGGAAACGTCGGAGGAGGAGTCTGGGAAGATGATAGACAACCAATCCGAATCTGAATCTCCAAGCAACCTGGACCAATCGGGCAAAACTTCCATTCTGTCTTCGGAAGCTGACAGCCAAGACTCGGACTCAGAGGTTACACCACAATACCTCTTACCGCTTGGAGACTTCAAAGAATAGACGGACAACCCCAGCATAAAAGAATACGGCTCACTGCAACTAGATTTCTCCGACTCCTTAGATGATTACGTCAATTTCGTTCAAAACCACCTTAACCACGCTGGCTTTCCCCTAATTTCCATAGACATCGTCACTACGCAACTCAACTTTAAAAAAATAGAGGCCTACAAAACTAGAAATCAGGGCTTCCATAAATGGATAAAAGAAAATCTTAAAGCAACTACCACAACATCTCCGTCATAGTCACCTCCTCAGAAAAAGAAGCTAAAAAAGACATCAGCGCGCTTGTACCTTGGCTCTCTCCCTCCTTTGACGCGCCAGGACATGAAGCAGAAATATATTCTACTGTTAAAGAGGGTCGAAAGGGGTTTGCCCCAACGCGTACCTGCGTGCCTTCGGCGCGCGAAACCATAAATTTGATCATCACAGCAACGGTCGTAGACTTGATGTCAAAACGCCAGACCAAGTGCATGTAGGTTAGGAACCGAAAACATTTTTGTTTTGAATAAACGCAGCCTCCCCATTCCACGTACTCACAACCTTACACAGATACAGAAATTGTTACTGTCTCACTATCGCTGAATCCGTTTGTACTGACATGAAAACATTGAATTCTGCATCAAACATTCACGGCAAAGAGTTCATTGATAGTTGTTTTAATTTTACGAGTTATTTCCCCTTGACCACTTCACAGTCCGAATTCCATCTTCATCGAGAGAGAGAGAGATCTTGTCTTTTAATTTGTTTGTTTGTTGGTGGTTAACGTCACACATTTATGCACCATGGCTAATCGTGACACAACATGGAGATGAAGTCAAGTTTAGTCAATCGTTGATCTACATGTTGCCCATTTTAGAGGACTTTCACCCCAAGCATTGGTGACTGGGTCCTATTTTACAAGTAAAGCGGAACTGGTTTACCACAGTAAACAAGTGCTGCTTACTTCCCGGGGTTCCCACGGGGAGTCTTTTAATTTGATAAAGTTATTGATAGTTGCTTCATTTTACGAGTTACGTCCCCAAGATCACACCGCAACCCAAATTCCAACTTCATCGCAAGAGATCTTGTCTTTAAATTTTAGGGTTCTTCAAGTGAAACAGCAGAAAAAATATTTATCATAATTTCATTGACAAGACAATGGGCGTCGCCAGGATTTTTCAAAAGGGGTTCGACTTTGATGAAAAAGGTACATCGGGGTACTTAGCAGATGTCGGAGGCACGAACATACTAGGATAGTCCGAGGGTATGCTTCCCGGGGAAAATTTTTAGATTTAGTATCAAATGCAGCTCTCTGGTGGCCTTTTGGGATTTATTTGAATTTTCCGTTCTTGAAAAAAACGTAAAAGGGGGCTCGTTCGCACCTCCCCTCCCCCGACGCCCCGTCCTCCTGCGACGTCCACGAAGACGCAGTTTCATCTTGGGAATGTAACATGTTTTCAATCCTAACTTTAGATCTTCCTGATCTAAGATGACTAGACCCATTGTCTTGACTCCAGGCGAGACCGAACGAAATAATAGACGTGACCGAACGAAATAATTAAGTTTTTACTCGTGTTTGCAGCGGTGAAGGCAACAATAACTGTTGTGATCACAATGTCCTAAAGCATGCGTATGTGGGTGATGTGATGTCGAGCTCGTTCCATTGAGGGGTCATAACTTATGTTTTTGAGACAAAAAATGAAATAAAATAGTTATTCAAGAATTTTATTTGCAAGTGTTGTCTGCTTTTTATATTAGGTAAAGGGTTAAAGAAGGAATGTGGTGCTTGAAAATTCTGAATAATTTTGAAGACTCTTAGAGCATGAGTTCCTCGTAGCTACTGCGTCTACACATTCAAGCAGTATAGCACTGTTACGATATTAGCGTTGCTAATGGCATCGTGACATCTGTAGAGTCATTAGCCGCTGCCGGTGTCGACTGTGCAATCTAAAGGCAAAATGACCAAGTTTCTACAAGTGCAAGCGCCGGGCTATTGTTATAGAAAAATGTATTTTGTAGTTGACCTCTACTTGCTTTATCTGTCCTGTAGGTGTGTGGCTGCAGAGTTGATCCAAAGCTTCAGGAACTCCAATATATTCTTACATGACGGAGCGAGAGCAAGAGTCAGGTTTCTATAACAGGGATGCCCTAGCTAATTTCAGGGGGGGGGGGGGGGGCGAACATGATATTCGAGAGGCCGTTGTGAGGGTGGGGTGGCGGAGGCCTCCGTTATTCGTAACTAGGGGGGGGGGGGTAACAGCCGAAGCGTCCAAGTAAGTCCTAGGCCTCCCATCCCCAAGAAAATTCCAAAGCGAATCTTGAGCATTTATAAGGTCTGTGTAGCACTATATTGGCGACCAATTTAGAAAGTTACATTGGGCGAGTGTGGTGTTTATTTGTTTTAGGGGGGGGGGGGGGGGTGGGTGGCGATAATGGGGTCGGAGGAGGCTCCCATGCCACCTGTAGCTACGCCACTGGGGGCGAGAGTTAAAATCTTCCGACAGTGTTCCCGGATCGTTGACAGTCGGTGCGAACTATGAACCTAAATACTTCTTTAAAACAATTATAGAATGAGTGATATGCCCTATCTCCTCAGCCTCTACGGGCTCGATCAACTTCAAACTCAAATTTCTATCCGATATGACTAAATCGACATGTTTGGTGGCAATATTTTGCGTTATTAACCGAAAATGGGCAATTGTGTCACAAGAAAGAATTTATCGTGGGTGAAACAGTGAGCGTTCTATGGTATAAGGGAGGTAACTCGAAACTGAATTGTCCATTATTCGCGCGATAACATAAAAAAAAATATTCCGCTCTGAAATACCACCTATCGAAAAACTACGCGTAATAATAAACAAACGAGTGCTTTCATGCAGGGGATGTATGAAAGGTAAAGGCCGTTGAGAGGGTGTGGGCCCCGGAATTTTGGGGGCCCAGGCTTAGCCCACGAGTCCAGATTCTTGGGTCAGGCCTGGACCCCCAAAGTTCTGACTTCTGTGCCGAGCCTGGGCCCGCCCGATCCCCAAGCGAAAACCAGCAAGATAAGTTGCCCGTCGTATTTGAATACTAGTTGCCACCAATGTGCCCTTTCTAAAGTTAGTACCACTGTATCCTTATAA
Organism: Pictodentalium vernedei; assembly: GCA_031216915.1. NCBI lineage: Eukaryota > Metazoa > Mollusca > Scaphopoda > Dentaliida > Dentaliidae > Pictodentalium > Pictodentalium vernedei. The sequence goes on along the minus strand of CM062291.1, from coordinate 114,697,050 downwards.
ACAATTTAGTTCTACATAACAGAACTGGTGGATTTTTACTATTCACGCATTTCAACGAATCTATAGTTGCGCAGAACTAAATGTTTAATCAAGGGTCTGTATCGCGAATGGAGCTCTGCGCTTGACCAACGGTTGTAAATTTGGACAGCATGATTCTTGAAGTGATAACTTTATTAAATCAACTTGACGTAATAAAGTTATCACTTCAATTGTGCAGACAAAGATATAACTCTTGGTCACTGGATACTCATTGATGAACTTACAAATTTGAAACATGCTGCTAAAAATGGCATCTTGACGGCCAAAAATTAACTTGATTTTTCACCCCAAAAGCCGCCAGAAGTCTCCATTTAATAATTGATTTCAAAATTTTCTTGTGGGGAGACCTCCCCCCCTCCCCATATCATCGCTCGTACCTTCGACATTTGCATCAGTATCCCGACACTTTTTAAAGGAGGCCTGTCACAGATTTAACCCTGAGGCCCAAATTTCCTCTCCCCGGTCCTGTATACCAGTTAACACTTTACCTAACATAAAAAGTAGATGGCACTTGCAAACAAAATTATTAAATATCAATTTTTTTTCATTTTTGCTTCAAAATATACCTTATGACCCCTCATTGGAATGAGCTCATTCCAATGAAGGGTCATAAGCTATGTTTATGACAGAAAAAAATGAAAATATAATGAAAATTGGATGGCAGTTTTTGTGAATTGCGTCAGCCGGTTTTAGACGTTACGTTGGGTAATGGGTTAAGGACTAGTGACAGAGAAATGTCTTACCCAGAGTTAAAGAAAAAAATGTGGTGCTTGAAAATTCTGAATAATTTTAAAAACTCTCTAGGACATGAGTTTCTCGTAGCTACTGAGTCCACACATACAGTATAACAATGTTACGATATTGGTGTTGCTAATGGCGTCGTGACATATGTAGAGCCATTGACCACTGTCTGTGTCCACTGTGCAATCCAAAGGCAAAATGACCAAGTTCTACAAGTGCCGGATTATTATTAATGAAAAGTCTTACATGACGGGACGAGCAGACGTGTAGCCAGGTTTCTATAACAGGGAGAGCCCTAGCCGGTTTCGGGGGGGGGGGGGGGGGTTGGCATGATATTCGGAAGGACGTTGTGAGGGTGGTGGAGTGGTGGAGGCCTCGTATATTCTTAACAAGGGCCACCGGTTGTTATCACCTCCTCCCACGTCCCCAAAGGGGGGAGTGAGAGGAGGGGTAACAGCCGGAGCGTCCTAGTTAGGCCTAGGCCACTCACACCCAAGAAAATTCCAGAGCGAATCTGAGCATTTACAAACTATGAACCTAAATACTTCTTTAAAACAATTATAAACGAAATAGATCCGAAACATTCGTGATTTATTCATTTATTTATTATCTTTTCAGCCGCTACGTGCTCGATTGACTTCAAACTCAAATTTATATCCGATATGACTAAATAGACATGTTTGGAGGTGCGGACTGGGCCAAGAAAAATTTCTGGGAATGCACGGGAGGGGGGGGGGGGGGGGGGTTGATCCTGCCAGATCCGGAGAAAATTTGTTTTCTTTCATCTGAGCGATCAATGGCAGACTAGACTGCAGGTATATCGGAATGTCCTTTATGTGGACTGCCATAGTCGATATACCGGCAGTCTATACAATCATATCCATTTCGCATTTTTTGTCATTTTCACGCACCAAAAGGTGTTGGCCTGCATCATTTTTGGGGACCCCGGGGGGACCCAATAGACGACCCATCGGGTATTTTCCCAGTGGAACATACAACCAGTCCGCCTCTGCATGCTTGGTGGCAATATTTTGCGTTATTAACCGAAAATGGGCATTTATGTCGTTGGATATCGGAATACAGCGAGAGTCAAACAGTGAACCTTTTATGGTATAAGGGAGGTAACTCGAAAGTTTCGAACTGAAATCCAAACTTGATTCGCACGATATTATATTTACAAAAATATTCAACTCTGAAATGCCGCCTATCGAAAAACTACACGTATAGTATGGTTCCATCAACTAATAATAATAATAATAATAAACGAACGGGAGATACAGATGATATATGAAAGGTAAGGGTATTTTTGCATAATAAATATTGTGGTTTCGTCAAATAATCGACTTTTTTTCAAATTTGCGGCTTTCAGAGCACATTTTGGCATTCCGGCGACCAACAGTTTTCCCGACAGTAAGCAAAAGTTTCCTACAGACACGGTTACGAGGGAGTGACAGATCCCCGGCCTCCTGCTAGCTTCGGATCTGCTGCAGAGATAAATGGGATAAGCCCGACATGCAGTACAAGTGGAGTAATGTGCTAAGAGGCCAGCCACGTTGGGAAATCATCCAGTTAAAACTAACATTGAAAAATTACAAGCGGAACTTTCAGTTAATGAGCCCCTTTTGTTGAACCCTGAAGTACAGGCCCGAAAACAAGATCTCAAAATTTTCCGACATGGATGTGACAAAGTTAAAATTTTCCGACAGTGTTCCTGAATTGTTGATCGTCGGTACGAACTTGAACCCTAACCCAACATGTTTCTCGGGGTTTTATTGGGGTTTAACCCTTTGATACTTTTTGTAAGTGTTATTACGTACGGAATCAAACAGCACGTTGATACTAGTGGTCACTTGTTTTGTTATTATTTTTCGATTTTTAAAGTTTTAACCTCAAATTCCTATTTTCTCTCGAATAGTGCTCAGTGACAACCTTTGAGCCAAATGTTATCGCAGCTTAAAATACTAATACAATCTTGTTGTCAAGACTTCCTAACTGGTTGAGTGCTAGAAGCCACTATCAGGGCTTATCAAAAGCCAACACTCTCCGGTCAAACACAAATAATATTTTGTTTCTATAAATTTGTTTTATTACAAATTATTGGAGAGTGCCTATAGGCACTCTCCAATAATTTGTAATAAAACAAGTCTTGAATAACAAATTCAGACCAGCAAAAATAATCTAGCCCTCAATCAGATAACCACTAATGTGAAAAAATATCTTGTTTTGGGTACTTTCCGACGTTTGACGTCGCATTTTGAAAAACGTTAAGAAACTGAATTCCAAGTGACGTTTGAACGTCAGGACAATTAAAGTGTCAAAGGGTTTTAACCACACTTTCGACAGCCAGGGATCACCTCATGTCGAACATTTTTACGGACGGAGGAAGCCGGAGTACCAGGAGAGAACCACCAAGCAGCGGTGAGTCAACGTACTATTACTAACTCTGTGTGAAAAGGGTTCGCATTGTTGAAGTCAATTGCACCGTAGACGTGCAATACGCCTTAGTACACAGCGCCACAGTGCCCCCACCTGGTCAATCGGATTAAATGCCTTACCCAAAGGATATAACGCAGTTACCACTGGTCAGTATCGAAACGTGGACCTTTAGGTTTGAAGTACAATGCTGTAACCACTAGGCAACCGCGATCCCAATATAATTATTTAAAACAACAATAAACGAAAAAAGTTATAAACCTTCGCTTTGGCCTAAAAAAGTTAAAAATCTGTTTCTCAAGCACCCCCCCTCCCCCAGCATGGTCCTTTTAGCTACTGCATCCTCTCTTTTTATAACCAATGCAAACTTAAAAAAATAAAAATGATTTATGTCTGATATTTATATTATTTTCCTAAGTTAATAAAATTGATAAATTTGTCCCTTGAGTTCAACAAAGCTTTGCAATGTTTTAGCATTGAAAAGCCTTCTTGTTCTCAAGGGACGAAATACACCACCACCCATGCTATTCTCTAGATTATGAGCTTAAAATATAAAACAAACCAAGAACTCGAATTTTTGATGACAAAGAAATAATTACAAAAGTAAAAAATAAAATAAAAAACAGCCAGCCCACGTGCAATTTTTTAAAAAATGGTCTGAGAAACAGAAGATCTACTAAAAATTTTTTGTGAAAAAATTATTCTCGTCTAAGGAAAGTGATTTCTTAAAATAATAATAATACACGATTTTTTTCTCGTGACTAATCGATTCCCCTATAATTATAAAGAGCACTTTCACTTTCAAACAAATAATATTTGAAATATAAGTGTATTTTACATAATGAAAATTGTGATTTTGCCAAATGGTAAAATTTTCAGGGAAAAAATGCTGGCGCTCGAGCCGATGGACAACAAAACTTTCCGATAAACATAGATGTGTGTCTGTAATGGGGGGGGGGGGGGGGTCCACCCACACCCCTCGCTAGCCCCTGGCCTGCTCAAGTAATAACAAGTAGTCGAGGCAGGCATTATATGAGTGGAGGAGGGAGGTTTTGACTTTTCAGATTCGATTTCGGTTTCGGCTCGGCTTCAGGAAAAAACCTCGGTTTCGGTTCAGTTTTTCTGTGTTATTTATAATTATTTATTTATTGATGTTTAAGGTCACATATTTATGCACAATGGCTAATCATGACCGTGACAGTTTTACGTGTGGATGAAGCCGGAGTACCCGGAGAGAACCACCGAGCAACGACGAGCAGCTGCCAGCTCCCCAACATCGTAACTCCGAACTGCAGCACAGGTAGAGTTAGATTGGTTGAAGACATGCGTACCATCGACGTGCAGTACGCCTTAGTACACGGCGTCATCGTGCCCCCACGCGGACAATGGAGATGAAGTGTCTTGCCCAAGGACACAACGCGGTTGCCGCAGATGGGATTCGAACCGAGGACCTCTCGGCTTGCAGCCTGCACCTCTATACCGAGCCACTTTTCTGTGTTAAGAACAGATAGTAAATAACACTTCCGGCTCCTCTTTTTGGAAAAAAAAAAAATCGCAATAGTTCGTACAACACAACCCACCACGAAAGCCCTGTCTGCATTGAATGAGGTTCATCTAAACTATGTTGTGTCCTCATTGCCATATTTTCTCCCTTATTAACCCTTTACCCAACGTAACGGCCAAAATCGGCCAGCGCTATTCTCAAAAATCGCCAATTAATTTTCAAAATATTTTCATTTTTTGTCTCAAAAACATAGGTTATGACCCCTCGTTGGAACGAGCTCGTCGAGCTCGTTCCAACGAGGGGTCATAACCTATGTTTTTGAGACAAAAAATGAAAAAAATTAGTTATTAAAGAATTTTTTTGCAAGTGTCGTCTGCTTTTCATGTTAGGTAAAGGGTTAACCCTTTACTCACCATAACGGCCAAAAACGGCCAGCGCTATTCACAAAAATCACCAATTAATTTTCATTATTTTTTCATTTTTTGTCTCAAAAACATAGGTTATGGCCCCTCTTTGGAACGAGCTCGATGAGCTCGTTCCAAAGAGGGTGTCATAACCTGTGTTTTTGAGACAAAAAAATGAAAAAATGAGTTATTCAAGAATTTTGTTTGCAAGTGTCGTCTGCTTTTCATGTTAGGTAAAGGGTTAACTCTTCCGGTGGGGGAGGAGGTGACAATGAGAACACGGCGTATTTGTCCCTTTGCTGGATAGAAGTGACGAGAGTGACGCGAGTCCATAATGGTTGCTAGACCAGTTCCCTCTCATAGTTTGATCAGTGTATGCACAAAGACGGCAAAACCGTTCGGCCGACATTGCTCGGTCTTGCTGTTCAGTTTTCCGGTTTGCCGCAAAAAACCTGAACACACAAAAACCCCGCCCAACCCCAGTTATGGGACCTGGGATGTTGGTCAGTATCTGCGTTCATCCTATGGGAATTTTCGTACAGGCACTTTGGAACCTGGTGTGGCACAATAATCCCTGGATCGTCACTATACGTACTGCTAGCTGCTAACAGAAGGGTTCACAGAGCTGAAACATATGAGTCACAACTCCATGTTGTTTTAAATGCCATGGATACTTTATTGCATTACTTGTCAGTTTTTTTCGTATAGCTGATCAATTTAATTTTTAAAAACGATAATTTGAAACCGTTGGTATGAAATTTGTCGCTGGTATCAGCTTTCACTCTCATTGTAGAAAGTGACAGATATTATGTAACATTTAATACTTCGCCGGCCTGCTGGCGGATTGTCGCTTTCTGTTATTTATTTGCCTCGCTTTTGTGAAACGCTATAGTCTCTTTGGGATCGAGTTAATATTTAATAATTTGACATTATTAATTTAGACGAGTTTCCAAGAAATTACGCAGCGACAATGATTATTCTGTGTATTGAAGCAAGTCCGTAGAAAACAGTCAATTGTTAAATGGGATTGAGAGAATGCAACTCGAAGTGTAGAGTTGAAATGGGTCTTGGGAGAGGATATTTTGTGTGCCGCAGTCGTAGGAAAAGTTGTCAGCAGAGGGGCTGGAGTGAATGTGGTGCCCCGAAAACACGAACCGCTTAAGCATCCAACTATAGCTCGGGAGCTCGCCAGTGGGAGCGAGGTGGAGAGGAGTTTCTTGGGCATGCTTCCCCGAATGTTGTTAAATTCTAGAGACTACTTCTGATTTTCTGAAGACGGTCCGACTTTTTAACTAGGGTTAGGGTGCTGCACCCGCAGAAAAATTGAAATCTCTGAGACTATTTCCTGCATTCTGCCGAATTTCAGGGGTGGGTGTGTGTGTGCGTAAGAGAGAGAGAGAGAGAGAGAGAGAGAGAGAGAGAGAGAGAGAGAGAGAGAGATTAACATTTCTTTGATAGGCAAGTGTTAACATGTTTATTTCTCCCTGGAACTCATGTTTTGTATGGACTGAGATATTTGAGTATAATGAAAATAAACAATGGCAAATGAAACTCGACTGTCGGACAACGCCGTGGTGCACATTAAGTAATATATAATATAGCCCAAAATGCCTTTTTGGGGAGACCCCGGAAGTGACATCATCAGTTGTGTGCTTAGTGATGTCACATTGGGTGTTATGGTAACCCACGAGAGCGACCATGTTGGACGTCTGTACTATTACTATGGTAATGCACAGCGCATGTTGTTGGCTGACACGTGTTTCCGCCATTCATTTTGTTTACTGGAAAAGTCAGCTTGGTTTCCATGGTGGCACGTAGTTAATATGGAACTGAAAGTCCTACCACAATAAGGAGGAGAGTGCATATTAAATTCGATGATAGAAGTACCGGAAACGATCCGACTGTGACTAAAATTACAGAAACGGGCCTCAAGCAGGGTTACAGCGGTTGGAGACATGTGCACTATCGATGTGCAGTACGCCTTTAGTACACGGTGTCATCGTACCCCATGTAGGCAACCGGGATAAAGTGCCTTGCCCAAGGACAAAACGCGGGTCGTCCCGGACGGGGATCAAACTCTGAACTATATACATAGAAGTCCAACAGTCTACCACTGAGCCACCGCGCTCCTACCCATTTCTGTAATGTTTGATGTGAGTACGGTGGCTCAGTGGTTACGGCAGTGAATTTTCAACAGAGCGGTCAACGGCTCGATCCCCACCAAGGACAACTGCGCTGTGTCCTTGGGCAAGGGACTTAATCCCGATTGCCCACGAGGAGGCACGGTGGCGCTGTGTACTGAGGCGTAATGTACGTCGATGGTGTACCTGTCTTTAACCAATGCTAACCCTGCTTGGGTTGAGTAAGTACGTTGTGGAGCCTGACAGTTGCTCGCCCTTGCTTTGGGGTTCCCTCCGGATACTGCGGGTTCCTAAACCCTTAAAACTGCCCGACACATTGTGATCCTAGCTGTTGAAAGGGTCGTTAAACTCCAATAAATAAATACATGAATACGCTTAAATCAATACATTTGGTACATTAGGCTATTTGAGCATAATAATATTAGTTACACAGTTTGTTGATGGCCTAATATGGTATATATTGTGTCAGTTAATTTCATATTGGACGAGAGCGAAGCTAGAGTCCAATATGGAATTAACTGACACCATATATACCATATTAGGCCACCAACAAATTGTGCAACGAATATATCTTACCGACTGCTGCATCGATAACATAACTAATAACAACAGGGATCAAAATTAAATGAGAGAATTCTCACAATGTGTTCACGTGCCGTGTCTTTGCGTTGTTACAATTTAGGCACTCTCCCATAAATTGTAACAAGGCAAATTCATACATACCAAACACTTTCATTTCGAAGGTAACATGACATACATCCACGGAATATGAAGCCTTTTAAGTTGCCTAACCTGCACTTCAGGCCAAATATGGACTTTCAACGCTCAATCTTTCAACTTGAAGCGTTTATCGGCTGCCGCCATTTTGAATAATCAATGAACAAAGGAGAGATTACCCATAGCTGTCAGCGTATATTGATGTTGACAGACAGTATATGGTTTTATATGCAGTCTGCATGTGACGTCTTTGAACCAATGAAATTCCCAGATACTTGTAGGAGGTAAGATATATGTAAATATAAAACAAAGATGCCCGACTGAGGGATGTAAACGTGTTTTGTCCTTACTGTAATGGCTAAAGTCCTGACGGTTCAAATATTACAACTGAATCATCAAGGCATGGCTTCGTTGAAGGCATGCCTTGATGATGTGGTCGGAATATTAGTCAATCGGGATCGTAGTTAAAAAACTCCAAGACATCTTTGAAATATATTTTGGATATAAAATATACACGTAGTTCTCGCAACGCAACATCTTATATAACCAACGCATACCCCACAGGTACTCCAAACTGGTCACGCTGCGCCCCCAACTGTTCGAATCGAGTACTACAGACATCCATTGTATAACCGACTGTTTGTGTGACCAAGTCCAAGAATCAAATATGGGCCCAGTACTATAAAACTGTTACAATTGTATTTTCTGGAATTGTATTTTCTAGTTATGACTTTAAATGGGTTGAAATGAACCACTAGCGTTTTCAAAGAGATGGCAATTTGCTAGTTGACAATTTGCCATATCTTATAAAATGCTAATGATTTCTTGTAGTCAGTTATATTAATAGGCAGAAAATACAATACAATTGTAAAAAATTTATAGTATTGGTCCCTGGTCTCGCGAGAAAGTGCACGATTACAAGCAAAGGCGAATTGTGGCACTTAACCTACCCCCCCCCCCCCCCCACACACACTTGACCTCCGATCGAAGCAACTAATTTGTAACTTAATTTATAATGAAGGGATGGTCTCGGCTGCCTTGCGACGCGCGTGGCCTCTTCTGCTGATCTCTGCCACCTACAGGAGTAAGTCATAATTTGTCAGGGAGACGACTTACATAAGCTTCAGCTTTCTGTCGTTCCCTCCTCTACGTAGTAATCTGCTTTCCTTGTTTTGAGTATACTGTTGTATCTAGTGCTGTTCAGAATGTTTTGTTACCCTTCTATTATTGTGATATGTATATACACATGTCAATTATTGAATAAATACTGTTTAAACTAAAGGCGAATTAGGTATAACACTGCAATGCAGATGAAACTGTCTTGACGGGACAAATTATTGGAAAGGGGTCACACACCCTCCCCACCCACCTTTAGTGATGAGGACCAACCACTTGGATCGGTCCTCATCACTAAAGGTGGGTGGGGAGGGTATGTGACCCCTTTCCAATAATTGAGATGTGGTCGGAATATTAGTCAATCGGGATCGTAGTTAAAAAACTCCAAGACATCTTTGAAATATATTTTGGATATAAAATATACACGTAGTTCTCGCAACGCAACATATATAATCAACGCATACCCCACATGCAGGTACTCCAAACTGGTCACGCTGGGCCTCTACAGTTCGAATCGAGTACTACAGACATCCATTGTTTTACCGACTGTTTGTGTGACCAAGTCCAAGAATCAAATATGTCCAGGGCTTGACCGGACCGAGAGCCGGTCCGCCAAGGCTGGACCGCCTCGGACCGGTTCATCCACCTTGGTGCGGTATTTTCCGGTTCTGCCCACTCCTCCATATACCAATTCAACAATGTTGCAAGAACGGTGGTTGTGATTTTATACGCTTGCCATGGGAGCGCGGTGGCTCAGAAGGTAGAGATGCAGGCTGCAAGCCGAGAGGTCCTCGGTTCGAATCTCACCTGCAACAACCGCGTTGTGTCCTTGGGCAAGAGACTTAACCCCAATTGCCCACGTGGGGGGGGGGGGGGGGGGGGGGGGGGGCACGGTGGCGCTGTGTACTAAGGCGTACTGCACGTCGATGGTGCACTTGTCTTCAGCCAATGCTAACCCTGCTTGTGTGGAGTTAGTACGTTGGGGAGTCTGCCAGTTGCTCGCCATTGCTCAGTGGTTCTCTCCGGTACACCGGCTTCCTCCACCCGTAAAACTTCCCGACACGAGGCGACCCTGGCTGTCGAAGAGTCGTTAATCCCCAATAAATAAATACGCTTGTCATGAACACACTTGCGTATTCTAAAGTCGGCAAAATCAAAGCAACTATCCAGCGGCATGTATCACTTGTCCCGAGGTCATGGACCGGTGTGACAGGAATGATAGTCCGTAGGAACGTTAGTCCCTCTGGACTATTATTCCGCGGAATTATAGTCCTAGGTCTAACATTCCTAGGAATAGTAGTCCGGAGGACTACTATTCCTAGGAATGTTAGACATGGGACTATAATTCCGCGGAATAATAGTCCAGAGGGACTAATTTTTCTATACGGAGGACTACTATTCCTAGGAATGTTAGACATGGGACTATAATTTCGCGGAATAATAGTCCAGAGGGACTAATTTTCCTACGGACTATCATTCCTGTCACACCTGTATGGCCTTTCTTTCACCGTGAGTTCAAATAGCATGCAGACAACGTTCCACTCGCTCCCAGATTGCAATGTGGTGTGCTCACAATATACAAGCATGTGTTTTCTTTTACATCTGGGTATGAAAATGACATGAGGTAGGTCATGTATCCCAGTTGACAGATCTATGTACTATGTTGGCAAGCAAGCAACAGAATGTGATCAGGTTTCAGATGAATTTGAGTGACCATTCGTTTGCATCACCTGATACGTCCCACCTTCCTACGATTTTTTGTCACGGTAAGATTCAGAGACGGAACTCACGTTTGCCAGTGATCTAATACCGTGAAAGTTTGAGTCCCCGGCCAATTTCATTATCGATATTACTTTCTTTTTTCCTTCGGACCATTTATTTATTTATTGGTGTTTAAGGTCACATACTTATGCACGAATGGCTAATCATAACCGTGACAGTTTTACGGGTGGAGGAAGCCAGAGTACCCGGAGAGAACCACCGAGCAACGACGAGCAGCTGCCAGCTCCCCAACATCGTAACTCCGCACTGCAGCACAGGCAGGGTTAGATTGGTTGAAGACATGCGCACATCGACGTACGGTACACCTTAGTACACGGCGGCATCGTGCCCCCATGTGGACAATCGGGGTTAAGTGCCTTGCCCAAGGACACAACGCGGGAGTCCGAATCGATCGCTAAGACGGTCACCCATCCGAGGATGAACCGGGCTCGACGTTGCTTAACTTCGGTGATCTGACGAGAACCGGTTACCGCAACGCCACCGCGCCCCTCCTTCGGACCAGCATCTTCGTCTCTTCGTGTTGCTGGTCGTTTGAATTGATGGAACGACGCTTCTCGTGAGTTGAGGGAAAACGCATATAGCGTTTCAATTTATTTCCCGCTATTCTGGATGAAATCGGTTTGTTATTAGTGTTTTTTTTTGGGGGGGGGGGGGGGGGGGGGAGTTGTTTCTTTCTTTCTTTCTTCTCTCTTTCTTTCTTTCTTTCTTTCTTTCTTTCACGTATGCAGCTAACTCATTTCGAGCGCAAAATGAAAAGCAGTATTTGTATTGAATATGAACATCTTTTTTTTTCGGCATCAGGCGCGAATTTGCTACATTTCAATGCATTTTAGCTGTTGTGAGCTCTGAAATTGGAAAATGGTAGTGGCTTTCTCGGTCATCTTCACCGCCTTCTCTTCCTTCTTCCTTTTCAAGATATCTTCCAATCGTTGGGCATCTCGGCGCTTGATGGATGGGCTCTTCTTTTTCTTTCGGTTCTTTTTTTCGGTGGCTGTTGCTCCTGACTACTTCGGGTAAAGATCAGTGCGAGAGGCGTTCCTCTCACGAACGGTGCTACCTTTCCTCGAAGGATGTGGCTGCATGGTTGTCCTCTGTCACAAAGTCCACAGTCAGTTGGACGTTCTCACCCTTTACTTGGAGATTCCAAGTGGGTGAGAGACGTTCAGAGCTGACAAGGTGTTCTGTGTTTTCAGTGTTATTTCCATTTTGAGGTCTAGCGTGTTGAATAATGCGTTTTCTCACCTTGGAATCCAAAGTGCACGTCATGATTATATACATAAGAAGCTGAATAATTTGCATTTTAATCACTTCACTTGGGTCGAACCGGACTGCTTTGGATCGGTCCAGGCTGCTGTACTGGACTGTTGGGGCTGGACCGTACCGGACTGGACCTCCTAATCAGTGGACCGAACCACACTAGGCGGCCCGGTTCAGTCACCATTACGTGTAGTGCTGACCGAACTGGACCGTCTGGAGTGGTCCGGTCCACGGATCTTTATTTCACACCGCGGACCAGACTGGAATGGTCTAAGCGGTCCAGTCCACATCACTAAAAAAAAAAGGGGGGGGGGGCCCAATAATTTTGATTAGCGACGCACCTGGCTACGATAACATTCGACAGGCAAAGGGTTATTTATGTAACACGGACGGCATTGATGCTGGGTACCAATGATGTGATTGGTCTTTATTGTCGTCTGTAAAATCAATTACCAACACAGAACTTTGGTTAAATTATTCAGCTATCTTCTGTGTTAATCTTCGCGAGATTGTGTTTTCTGTAAAATTGATACATTTAGTAATTGCCTTGATTAGAAAAGTGGTAATATGCCCCGAAGCGCCAAAGTCGAACTGCAATATTGTGTTTTGTAGCGTGATTGCAGAGTTATTCGGGGACTGACTTTTAATTGACTGTCGCTGATCTGACCATCTCAATACATTTTTTAAGCAATCAAATTCTCTTACTTGCTAACTTGGCAAAAGGTCATGTAAATAAAACACAGATCGCAAATATATCTGGATGTAATGCTAAAGTTAAAAAAATACCCCCACCCACCCCATCCACCCCCCCCCCCCCAAAAAAACAACCACTCCCCACACCCCAAGAAAAAAAACTCCGATAATATAGGTAAATTTAGTTCCATAGCAATCAAAATGGTCTTCAAAAATCATTTTGTAGCTAATCATTTTCGTGGAGGCGCGAATTTAAAGACAGGTACGTATCTAGAGGGTCGTGGTTCGTGGTTTGTGTCCCCGCTGAATATCCAACCGTACCCCCTGGTTGTCGACCACCCAACTGTGATAAAAGCATTTGACCACCCCACCCCTCGCCACCACTCCAACTGCTGAAGAAATCTGACTGCACACTCTTCCCTTGTGTATGGTCTTTGGGTTCAAGTGTTGGAAATCATCTCTTGAGTGCAACCTTGTTGCACTCTTGGAATGAAATATTGAGTCGAGTTAGAAAATTCCATGGGATATGGTTAGAAAATCACAACGTGTCTGTTTAACCCTATACCTAACCTGAAAAGCAGACGACACTTGCAAAAATAATTCTTGAATAACTAATTTTTTTCATTTTTTGTCTCAAAAACATAGGTTATGACCCCTCGTTGGAACAAACTCGACGAGCTCGTTCCAACGAGGGGTCATAACCTATGTTTTTGAGACAAAAAATGAAAAAAATAATGAAAATTAATTGGCGATTTTTGAGAATAGCGCTGGCCGGTTTTGGCCGTTACGTTAGGTAAAGGGTTACAAACGGTCACGGCTGCAGATAAAATGGCACGAAATCTATCAACAAAGAGCATGAAATTTTCAACTATTTGTGATTTGGGCTCACAATTCCTAAGTATTGACAATTTTGGCCGGAATGATTTCCGTACATACCTTCCTTCGCCCCCGCTGCTACGCCCCCGTGTAAAAGATCAAAAAGGAGACCTGTAACAAAAATTCTTGAATAACTAAAAGCTTCATTTTTCCCCCCAAAACAGCTTATGGACTCTCATTGGAACGGGCTCGATCCATGACGAGTCATATCAGAGGCGGCGGAGCCAGGGGTCACAGGAGACACGTGCCCCTCCACGTTTTTTCCACAGACATGTTATACATGTTAATCTTTTCTTGGAAACTCACGAAGCCAAGTGCGGCCATAGAAGCTATGCTATGATGCTTACAATAACATCCCATTGGCTACTATTTAAAACAAGCCAATGGGAGAATGGGGAAAATTCGCCGTATCTATGGACGCGAAAATACTTTATTAGATATGAAGTGACGGCTAAAAAGTGTATAAATGGTAAATGTGATCGCCAGAAATGAATAAATGTGGATCCGAGATTAGTAATTGAAAAAGGTATACCGTTAATGTTTGAATCTACCCTCCATAGACAGTGGGACATCGAATTATTTATAATAAATCGGATAACTGTCGCTCGTAACCCACTTTCCACTGTGCACTATCTTGTCCGACTAAACGTTTTTCGGCCTTTTGCGAGACTTCTCCCAGTTATCACGAACAACCCAAGAACACACAACGGTCGTGTAATACACCACTGTAATTACAGCTTATTCATCCCCCTTTCCACTGACACTGGGTACTGTTGGATACGTTATGTGAATCAAATTTGAGAGGGCTACAACGAAGATGAGTGCTATCATTTTCGAAAAGCGAGTTGTGTACCTTGTCACAGCTTGTGACGAGTACCTGTGATTTCACACGCGCCACGCACGCCGGGGGTACAGGAACCAACGACTCTTGATGGAGTTTTCCTGTATTTTGACGCGCCATCGGCGCGCGTGAAATACACAAAAAACTCCAACTCAGGTCTTTGATTCCAGTCCTCCATCCTCCACCCTTGTTGTATTCTGTCTTAATGTTTTTGAAGCACAAATGAAAATCTTGAGTTATTCCCACAAAGATCGTCTTCTCGTCGTGTTTGATAAAGGGTAACAGTTGCTCCTTACGAAGATCTGATGTCAGAGCAGGAAAAGAGTGAAGAATTCATTAACTTCTGTAATTACTGTCTCAGATTCAAATCGATCCGGGTCGTGTTGGATACTTATCTCTTGTCTAGTATTACGAATGGAATATATTTGACAAAGTTAATTAGCTTATTCTCTATCAATATTGTTGAAGAGACATTCTATCCGTCAATAAGAGATGTTGTCTCTGACATTTCAATAAGATGCTTGTTTACCATTACTGCTTGAGGAAGAAACAACTTCGTGTGCTATCCACAAAATCGGAACACGAAAAAACCCATGAAGTGACACCATTTAAATTGTATCTTTCAACTGTAATCTTACCCATTTCAATCGATATGCATTAAAGTTTTGTGTACAAAAGATGGCAGTGGATGAGTACATGGTAGTGAATGTACGAGATCATCTGGAACGTGTAACTGTCAAAAAAGGGCACAGACTGTTACGTATTATTCGGTGTCACGTTTTCGTTCATCAGTCCATTTAAAAAAAATCCCATACTTGCTGCACAGCTCAGTGAACTTCTGGAATTACCAGTAACACGCGGTGGTTCAAATGAAGCCTTCGAACTCTCACTGTTTGATTAACCCTTTTACTGCCACGCCCACTTTAACCCTATCTGAGCCCTTTCCCATAATTAATCAGATGGTAGGTTTGATTTGCGCATACCAGAACGTACAGATAATCATCATAAAATAGGTGATAATAGTCGTTTCGGCAGCGTAAGTGTTAACCATTTACCTAACATAAAAAGCAGACGTCACTTGCAACAAAATTTTTGAATAACTAAAAATTTCAATATTTTGTCTCCAAAACATAGCTTATGATCCCTCATTGGAACGAGCTCAACGAGCTCGTTCTAATGAGGGGTCATAAACTATGTTTTGGAGACAAAAATGAAAACAAATAATGAAAATTGTATGGTGCTTTTTGTAAATAGCGCTGGTCGGTTTTGACGTTACGTTGGGTAAAGGATTAAACACTTGACCAAAATTTGAAATGTCCTCCAGTGGTGTTACACATCCAGCCATTATCTTTTATAACTGTGCAAAGTTTTTTGAACGAAAAAGAAGAACATGACATTGACTTTGAAGTTAGGATCGCAGCTATGATGTGCGACACGTCCCCCTACTGTCCTTTATAACTGTGTGAAAACTGATGATGGTAGCGACAACAGTTTATGAGTTACCACTGAGACATAATTTGTGACCTTCAACAAATGGTACTCAAGTATGACCTTGGGCTTGAAGATGCGCGATTACTATACCCTTTAAGACTACTATACGCGACACACCTGACTCACCAATTGTAGGACGATTGATAACTGCAGTTAGATTTGTTTCTGAGTCATCGCTGGCACACAAATATCGACATAATTTTAAGTGTTGCCTGAAATTTGACCTTGACCTTGAAGTTACGGACCCCGCTATGGTGTTACACATCCATCCATTATCCTTTATAATTGCGTGAAGTTTGATGATTATATCCCTTAGAGTTTTTGAATTACTGAGTCGGGCTCACACACCCAAACATACACTCTTGAGTTACCTATATAACATCATTCTGGCCCATTTTGAAAATGGAGTGGCTTTGTATGCATAGCGGATGCATTGTCCACATCTGGCGGAAAAAGTGGTAATTTTAATTTAGTGCCACGTTTAAACGCCAATATCAGACATTCTCTCGAAACAATAAACCGAACATGAACAAGCTGATAAAAGAAGCTGAATTCTTCTTTTCGGGGGTGCCTACCTTATATATTTGCATGAATAATTATGTGCTTACGGATTGGGTGGGGATAGAGTTGTGTCTCTAGAGGTAGGATTTGTAGAATATTGTGTTCTATTTTAAACTCTTTATTTTTGGAAAAGGACGGGCGAGATTCTTGCATCACCTACCCATTCTAGAAACGCTCACTACGAAGCGCAGTTTGAAACTGACTTCATTTTCCCGTGGGCGCTGCCAACTTCGCCCTACGGGTTAGATTCTTTCGTGGCTAAGTTTCACCATCCTTTCAGCTGGTCTTCTTTTTCAACTGATGAAATGCGTGATAACATGTAGTTGCATTCAGCAATCTCATGACCTGCAGATGCTTCTCTCTGTCAAACTATTGCATTCCGATTGTCATCAACTTGACGTCTGCAAGTTAAAATAAAAATCTTCCAAGGAACCAATGTTTTGGTTATTTTTTTTATCGAGCTGCACAGGCATTCAGTTGAATTGAGAGCTGTATGGAAGTACCAAATATCAGTTAAGCGTCCTTAAAACCTAAACAGAGCCAAGTCGATAATTTCTTTCTAGTTTGTTTAGATAATCTGCCGCATATCCAGGCCCCAACCCAGATTTGTTTTTACTGGCAGCATGCGCTCAAGATCCTCAGTAGTTGAATCGGTTTGAGTATGAGTTGTCCATCACCCGTGTATCATTCCGCATGTGGTGCAGCTCTATGGAGAAAGCTACTATCAATGATTACTATTTATTTATGCAATTACTGCATTAACCTTTAAAGGCCTGGCCATTTTCAAACATTTTACTACACTATGACAGTCTTTATCCCTTGGCTTTGCAGTTGTTTGTAAGCAAGTCTTGGCTGCCTATATTGGCAGCCAAGACTTGCTTACAACAACTGCAAGGTACTGCAGTAAAGGTGATCAAAGTCGAAATTAACCTCTAATGGTTAACAAATCATAATTTTAGTTTAATACATACATGTATGCATACATGAAGAAACTTTTATTTGTCACCCATGGATTCCCTGAAAATAAATAATAAAAAATACAATCCACCCCGCCCCAGTTTAAAAAAAATAGTAATCTCGATATTTATTTTATGGCCTAAACCATAAACGTACTGTGTACTTTAGTATAGCACATCAACAGCTCCCGGACCCCCCCCCCCCCCCGAACCCCTCCCCCAAAACAAACAACAAAACACCCACCCAACCACCCACCCACCACCCACCCAACCAGAACAAGTGCATTCATGTGTTTCATTCAAATACATCTGTAAAGCAATAATAATTGGAGAGCGCGGGTCAGTTTCGAGTTACAGATTGTAAATTTAGTAGCTGCACTGGCAAAAAGTAGACATGCCTTGCCTTAGTGTGTCCGTGTTGTTTGCGAATGTTTGTGGCCATTTCTCAATACGATGCAACCGAAGGGAATAATTCTTTGTGAGTTATTCCACTTGAAAAGTGGCAATCGGGTCATTCCACGTGGCAAAGCATCAAACGGAAGTGGTGTAATCTGCGAACATACGCTTCTGAAAAAAAAAGGGTTGTTTTTGAAAAAAAATGTTGAAATCAAGCCAGAAAATAAGCAGACTGTCATCTGCAAAATGAGGTCCCCAGGGGGTGAATTTAGTGATGGTACCCTGCACAGCAGGGTAGCATCACTAAATTTACCCTCTGTGAACCTAAATCTGAATCAGGGTCTCAAACCTAAACAGAAAGAGGTACCCAGAGGATAAATTGGCCTACTGTATGGGATAGCATCATCAAATTCACCCTCTGGGGACCTCCTTCTGCAAATGTCAGACTGCTTATTTTCAGGCCTGGTTGAAATATTTTCTACAATTGGTACTTCGCAGAGTTTGGATTAGAGTGTAACAATACATGGATCGATAATGCTCAGATGAAGCATGAAGTGCTTCTTGACGCTATTTCAGTATCGGTCTCGTGTGTCATATTCATATTTTGCTGGCTCCACCGAAGCTTTGACTTGATAAGAATTCTCTAAACGGTAAACGCATGTCAAAAACTATATGCGAAACAATAAATCGTTAACCATAGAACTGCTTCTGTCTCTTCTATCATTCACTGGGGTGTACCCACTCAAGCTAGAGACTTGAAGCTTCGGGGAAGTGTCAAATCTCCAGTGTGAGTCGACCCCAGTTAATAGTCAGCTTCAGTTATTGTCACCATTGCAATGCATGGACTTTTCATCATGTAAAATACATTAGCACTGAATACAACATATTCACAGATGAGGCACACTTGTTAAATATTGCACACCGTTGTCAACATTGGGTTTCTAGATAAGCACCGCAGGGATGTGACAATAGATTCCCATTATGCCGGGTTGGGTTGGATGTTTTAGCGCTATTTGAAGCAAAACCCAATTTTTAAAGTGTATCAAATGATGTAGGCCTTTCTTTCTTCCAAACTATATTTAGTTTAAAAAAGTATTTATTTCCACAATTCAGAATTTGATATAAAACATGATACAATAAGTTGTGGATTCAGCGGTAAGCTAACCCGGAAGTTTATATATAACCTTTTCCACAGTCGCAAAAAATAAAATTACAGGAAACAGTTTACATCACGAGGGTGAGAGTTGTACAAAGAGATTGTTGTTGGTTAGAGCAAGTGATGCAAAATCCTTTGAAGTGTTTATCATTACCCCCCCCCCCCCACCCCACCCCCCTCCCACCACCCCAAGAAGCACATTATTGGTTTAATCACTTGTCATTCCGTTTTAACTCTTTGCCTATGAAGAATGACCTGTCATAATCACCGTCGCTATTTACAAAAATCACAATTCAAATTTTAGTATTATATTTTCAGTTTTGCCTCAAAACAAAGCTTATGATCCCTCACTGGTTAACCCTTTACCTAACATGAAAAGCAGACGACACTTGCAGAAGAAATTCTTGAATAACATTTTTTTTTTTCATTTTTTGTCTCAAAAACATAGGTTATGGCCCCTCATTGGAACGAGTTCGACGAGCTCGTTCCAATGAGGGGTCATAACTTATGTTTTTGAGACAAAAAATGATAAAAATAATGAAAAATTAATTGGCTATTTTTGAGAATAGCGCTGGCCGGTTTTGGCCGTTACGTTGGGTAAAGGGTTAAAGAGTGTACATTGTTAGAAGCTATCTAAATAATCCACTTTAAAATGTTGAGGACATCAATTTTTTATATATATATATTAGGATTACACCAGAACCAGTGGCAGATCCAGGATTCTTAGATGGGGAGGGGCGAGAGGGGTGGCGCCACATTCCAACCATGGTGTCACGATGCGAACCATCCCCCGTCGCGCTTAGCCCGAGTTGGGGACGAGCACAACTCACCGGGGGAATTTAGAAAAATGGAAGGTCAGCGTGGCCCTGAGAGGGGCTTCTTCACAAGCACTACAGCTATGTGGATGAGGCACGGTACTATCCGCGAGTGGTAGTGGATGTCCACGTAGTATCGCAGATAATACCATCTCCACTCGGCGCGACGAGGAATTTCTAGCTGAGCGAAACGACGGAATCCCAGACTTCCCATTCATAGAATAGGCAGGGATTGGCTATGCCAAAATTTACTGAAGGTATTACCCAGAAACCTCAACTAATGGAAATTCTAAGAAAATGATGTGCATTAACTCCACAACAGAATGTCACACAGAAGTCGAAATTGAACTTGACCGGTATTCTCAGTGAGTGAGACTGTATGCAAAGTATCGCATCATCCACGGCAACGCAAAGGTTCTTCCTCCTTCACCCACGGAGAAACCCTTTTATTCCGCCATTGAGGCACTGACACCGCAAATTAAGTGACCAAAAAAACCAATAATAATAATAATCATAATTCTGCAAGTATGCCCCATTTGATTAGAAAATACACGAGAGTTGGAAATGAGTACAATGATAGATTTGCGCTGGATAATCCAAAGGAATTTGAGCAAACATCAAGAACGTCGAAAGGTCAAAAGGGTCAAAGAGAAAGGCACATCATGGAGACAACTTGTAAATATTATCTTGCTTGTTGGGTATATATGAATGCATTTCCCCTGAGATCAAGGCTATTAATGATCACCCCCTTGTTTACATTCCTGGTCTAAGATGTTCCAAAGCACTAAACACTCTCGCCGAATCACATTTGTTTCAACGGAATAGGTCCGCAAGACCAATTGTATTCGCAAGTCTATTACGCCCGTAAAGCGCGACATCCGACCGTGTCCGCATGCAGCCCTTCATGCGGACACAATCGACTTGCCTTTTTGCGGAATAGCCGAAATGAAGACACAGTCGGCTTAAACTTTCAGGACAGAATCGATCAGAGACGAGCCCGGAAAAGAGCCATGCCCTCTCGCCCCTGTATCGTGAGTGCAGGGGCAGTGACCCATTTAGACCGCCCTCCTCTGCTCCGGCGTCGCAGGCAAACACAGAGTGTTTCAACTGCAAGCGTTAAGGATTTTTTGACGCTACCAATCATGTTTTTGCTGAGGTGTCATTTTTATAAATAGGTATTGACAGAATAAAAGTATACAAAAAGGAAAAGATGTCTTTGATACGTTTATGTAGTATGAAAACACCATGTGTGGGTTTTTTGCGAACCCTTATTCTATTGAGTTTCCCACGGAATAAATCCTTACAAATTGTTTACAATCTTAAAAATGAATGGGCATAGATTGATTACCGACTAAAGTAATGTATTTTCAAATACGAATTAGTGAATAGAAATGCGGAACATTTATTTGAATTTGTAGACACTGCTCTGCAATAGACTATATAACAGTAACTTATAACTACTTTTTATTAAAACTCTTTATCAAACGATTCGTACAAATCTATCGAATGCAAAAGAAAAAAAAAATCAGCAATCGGATTTTTCTTCCTTTTCCGTCTGAACCACATTGCCGGTGAACATTTATTAGGGCGCGATCAATGAGCCCGGGTGGCGGAAGCAAGTTTGGGCGGCGGAGGCAACAAATATCAAAGGGCATCAGGTCGAGGTTGTGGTGGCTAGAAATACACCACCTGCATAACTGAGACTTAACCCTTCGAACACTGATGGTATCGTCCATGTCAGTTCATCGTCCCGATGATTCTATTCCAGTCGCGCCGATTCGGACATTTCCGAATCGTCGAGATGTTCGCAAAATCCTACCAAGTTTCTCCTCTTGATTTTTTTTTATTTCATGAGATCTCTTGAACAAGAGAACTGACCATAGAAGAAGGGTTAACCCTTTACCTAACCTGAAAAGCAGACGACACTTGCAAAAACAATTCTTGAATAACTAATTTTTTTTCATTTTTTGTCTCAAAAACATAGGTTATGACCCCTCGTTGGAACGAGCTCGACGAGCTCGTTCCAACGAGGGGTCATAACCTATGTTTTTGAGACAAAAAATGAAAAAAATAATGAAAATTAATTGGCGATTTTTGAGAATAGCGCTGGCCGGTTTTGGCCGTTACGTTGGGTAAAGGGTTAAAGGAAGTTTCGCTTCCGAAACTACTTGTATTCCGTTCTGAAATATTCCGCTTTTCTGGGGAGGGGTGGGGGTGGGGTGATTTACCCAAATAAAGAGTCAACCTTGCATACATTATTGGGTGGAGACAGATGTCATTCACGTTTTTAATAAAGTGTAATATTTATACAACTTGAAGTGCGCTGGGAATTAAATTCGACATTGCAAATTGATTCCGAATCCTCTATTCGATTCGATTCGGCCCGACATTTCATATTTACAGGAACCACTCGCCCCTCGGACCAAGGATAGGGAGGGACTGTCGGTTTGTCTGAAGCTTGTGTTCGACATCCTGAACAATGCAGACTGCCATTGCGGCTTTTAAAGCTTCCATTCCTGATTTGACGAACTTATTTAGGATTCGAAAACATGAAAAACCGTATTTTTTCTGGGGGGGGGGGGGGGGGGGGAGGGGGAACCAACAGTTTCATGAATTGTAACGGGAATTGGAATTAAGAAGATAACTCATTTTGATATGCTCAAGGTTAAGCGCGAAGGACAGTCCATCTTAACTATGTGTTATCGCCACAACTGGTGACGCCTCGGAAATAACAGGGCGTGGAAAACAGTCGAACTTGTCATAGAACGGCACGCACATACTGATTTTTATAAGTGCGTAGCGACTCATGCAATATTTCGTGACATGGTGCAGCAATATAATATATAAAGCTATATGGTTGGGATTAACGAGCATCTGCATGAAAAAGTACATTAATGGATCCATATTTAACAACCCCCTTCCTCCCCCACACACACACTCACACTGATTCCATTGGGGTGGTACATTCTGAAATCAGTTGGTGTTAAAAATTAACGCAAACCATCTGGGTCGAGTGAATATGAACCCAATTGGGTTCATACTCACTCATCCCAGTTGATTTGGGTTGATTTTTAGCACCTAGGTTCATTTTCACTCAATCCAGTTGATTTGGGTTGATGTTTAACACCAACTGAGTTCAGAATGTAGTGGTATTATATTGTAAAATTTATACCACTGAAGATAGATTTCGCGTAATCTCTCTCGTCCCCCCCCCCCCCCCCCCACACCCTTCTCTCTCTCTTTCTTTCGACTATTTCTGGAAGCGCTGGGGGTGGGGTCACGTTCTCCAGGTGTACCACTGGCTCCCATATCCCTGGCAAATTTATATCGGAAATTTTATGGTTTCCATTCCCGCAAGCAAAAGCTATCTGCCCCAATGTGAATAGTGAAGGGTTTGTGGTAGCATTAGTATATCATTCTGGAATATCAATGATTCACAAATCTTGTCTCTTGGGTAGTCGACGTGCATGCAAGCAAGTAATAAAATTGGAATGATAAAACTATGATATTTCTTCTGGAAGCTATTTTGTGCTATCAAAGACAATCTGTTGGTCACACTATAGGGAAATCAATGATTTAAGCCGGAGATATCTGACATGTCACAGTAAATCTCGGAAGCTGAAGATTAATAGACAAAAAAGTGCAAAGCTTTCACTTTTTAACTCACACCACCCTGATTTAGGTGGCACTCAGGCATCCAATTAATGCCAGTTTTATTTTCCGCTTGGAATTCTCGCTTGGGGCAATTAACATTCCATAGTTACCACATTTCATCAGAGATATCAAACAAGGAATAAAAAAAATTCCAAAAAGAAGCAAACTAAGTCAGAATAATGATACTGAATAAAACTAGAGAGGTTTGTTTATGATTTCTGGTAGTTTATAAGAAGTATACATGCTGTTTCATTTTAGCACCGAATAAAAAAATGGTCAGTGAAGTGAGTAGTTCAGTTATTGCAAAGCGAGACAAATGAAAAAAAACAGTCAGTTAATTTTATTAACCCTTTACCCAACGTAACGGTGAAAACCGACCAGCGCTATTCTCAAAAATCGCCAATAAATTTCCATTATTTTTTCATTTTTGTCTCTAAAACATAGGTTATGACCCCTCGTTGGAACGAGCTCGTCGAGCTCGTTCCAACGAGGGGTCATAACCTATGTTTTTGAGACAAAAAATAAAAAAAATGAGTTATTCAAGAATTTTTTTGAAAGTGTAGTCTGATTTTCATGTTAGGTAAAGGGTTAAGGAGCGCTGTTAGGGGAAATAAAACCGTGGCATAGCTACGGAGAAGGGGGGGGGGGGGGGGTGTTATTATCCGCTCCCCCAAACAAAAACCATTGGGCCAATGCAAGTTTCATACAACATAGAGCCCCAAATGGTAGAATGGTAGCCAATATAGGGGCTACACACGCAACAGATTCACCCCTAGAGCACTAAATCTTACAAAAATTTCTCGGGGATGTGAGGGGATGGGAGGTAGTCCAAAGTAGGATCCTCATGTCACTGACCTATCCAGTCGTTGCCACCTCCTCCCACTTCCCTTCAGGAAAGTGTGGGGGGGGGGGGGGAGGTGGCGGAACGACCGGAGACTATGGGGAGTCACTAAACAACATTTCAAATATCATCTTAGCCCCCCCCCCCCCCAAAAAAAAAAATGGCTAGGGAACTCCACCCCTATTATAGAATCCTAGCTATTGTTTGTAAGAATGTATTTTATACATGTACTATCACGGGGTGCATGCAGGATTTTTGGGCGGCTGGGGGTCACTCAGGCAGAAAGATATAGACACGCCTTGAGATTTCTGCTCGATTTCGCCTGGTCCTGACTACCCCACCCCCTTCATTTTCCATCCTCTAACTTCCATTTGGAGTAAGCATGTGGAGGAAGGGTGGCTTCTGAGGGGGGGGGGGGGGATGGATGAAATCCAACACTAAAATATTCTATATTTTCAGTGGATGTGCACTTGGGTTTTGGGGGTGGGGAGAAGACCACCTATTACCCCAGCCCCCGGCTACACCCATGTGTCAATACTTTTACTTGAGCTTCTGTATCGGTACCTGTTATATCACAATGTGGGGTGATGCAGAAATAACTCAGACAGTAGAATTTAGACAAACTGTTGTAGCCACTTCAGGGAGCGCGGTGGCTCAGTGGTAGACTGTTGGACTTCTATGCTAGAGGTCCCGCGTTCGATCCCCGTCCGGGACGACCCGCGTTTTGTCCTTGGGCAAGGCACTTTATCCCGGTTGCCTGCATGGGGGCACGATGACGTCGTGTACTAAGGCGTACTGCACGTCGATGGTGCACATGTCTTCAACCACTGTAACTCTGCCTGAGCGGAGCTTGATCAGAGTTAGAATGTTGAGTTGCGCGTCGATGCTCGGTGGTTCTCTCCGGGTACTCCGGCTTCCTCCACCCGTAAAACAGTAACGGTTAGCCATTGTGCATAAGTATGTGACCTTAAACACCAACAAATAATAATAAATAACTAAACACAGCCATTTCAAGGCAGCAAAATCTCTAGTGTCTCTTCAGTCCGTAATCTCTGGAACTCAACACCTTATCTCGGGCCAATCTGTAAGCGTACTCCCAAAATATCAGCAGTATAGGATATAACTAATGATTTATACGTCTCTATCCAGGTAGATCTATCTGGGCTCTACGCCCAGATAACTCTGGGGAGTGGCTTAGAAATTATTAGATATATCTAAGGCTAAAAAAGTGTTTTGATTCTCAGGCACCCCTCATTGGATTTGAACCCCCCCCCCCCTCACCCCCCTCCCCTCATTGGACATTTTTTTATTGCTTTCAGTGTCTTCCAATATTGGTACAAACTCAGGGAGACCTGAAACTTTTTGATTGATGCATATTTATTTAGTTGCGTCTCCAGTATGTTTGCCTTGTTACAATTTATGGGAGAGTGCCTATAGTGATTAGTGTATTCTGCCCTAACCTCTGCGGATTGGATCCTATTTACATGCTTGATACACTATATTTTAGTGTTTCCTGTTGAAAACGGGGAAGGGGCAGGCTTTAACGAAAGAGCCACACCCGGGGGTGTATTCTGCCCTAACCTCCACGGTTTGGTTCCTATTTACACAGTTATTTCACTATAATTTGGCGTATTTGGGTTTTTGTCGGCTTTCGCAAATTACTTCTAGCTCAGAAATTAGTTGCTGTCGGCTAACCGGTCGTGATCTTTCGCGGCTAGGGAGGCAAGGTGGTCTTTTATGGTGGGGATTTCTGCTCTGTCATAGAGTATTTTGATAGGTGTATCCCACGGAGGACGACCCTAAGCGCGTGATTTTGGACCTTCTGTAGTTTTCCCATATTTGAGCTCAGTTAGGATGATGGCCCCATACTCGAGTACTGGGCGCACAAAGCCTTTGTACAGTTTAAGTAGAGTAGTCTGATCGGCTCCCCAGGAAGTTCCCTTTAGCATTTTTAGTAAATTAATACGTTATGTTGCTTTACTGGCAATATCGTTGGTGTGTTTATTAAAGGATGGGTTTTGAT
Organism: Pictodentalium vernedei; assembly: GCA_031216915.1. Lineage (NCBI taxonomy): Eukaryota > Metazoa > Mollusca > Scaphopoda > Dentaliida > Dentaliidae > Pictodentalium > Pictodentalium vernedei. The sequence continues at coordinate 114,670,613 of CM062291.1, read as the reverse complement.
CAATGCTAATTCCATGGAATTTCGCCTCTTTACATTCTGGGAGGACTTTATCCATTAGTTTGAGGTAAAAGTCACGGTTCGTTATCTTGCGGGGTGAAGGTGATTCGTTGAGTTTTGTTGGCGTTCAGCTTTATTCTCCATTTGGCACACCAGTGTTCTAGGTCGTCGAGAGCGCGTTACAGAGGTTTTGGGAGTAGATTGGCCGTATTATTAAAGTCCCAGAGGCCCTTATCGTCCGCGAATTGTGAGACTTGAACGCGATCCTCGAAGAATTTGAGGTCGTTGACGTAGATGATGCACAGGAGGGGGCTGAGGACGGACCCTTGGGGTGCCTGCTTCTAGGGGGACAGTGTCGGACATTTCATTGTTTACTCTGATTTTAATTTCACGATCGCTTTGGTAGGAAGAGAATAATCTAAGCAATTTCATAGGGAGTTTCATTTTAAATAATTTGAGGCGCATTCCGCTGTGCCATACAGAGTCGAATGCTTTTTCGACGTCTAACAGAACTGTCGCGCCTATTTGTTGGTTATCAATCACGGTTTTCATTTGAGTGACTAGGCGGTAGACATGCTCGATGCTTTCTTACGGTTTCTATAGGCTCTTTGCCATTTATTGAAAAACTCGTTATCTTCGAGGTGCCTCCTCAGTCGATTGGTAAGGATTCGTTCAAATACCTTACCAGTGCAACTGAGGAATCTGATTGGGCGGTAGCTGGCTGGATCGGAGAGGTCATTGTCAGGTTTTGGTATCATGACACCAATGGCAAGGACACAACGTGGGTCGTCCCGGACGGGGATCGAACTCGGGACCTCCAGCATAGAAGTCCAACAGTCTACCACTGAGCCACCGCGCCCCCAATCGCAGAAGAATAGCCATCATCATACGATTACAACATGTACAATTATGGTGTATACTTAAAAAAAAACTAGATCCGGTTCTCTGTTGTACACACAGTGCCACACTCTTAAAACAGTTGGGTTAAAATTAACCCAAATCAACTGGGTTGAGTGAATATGAACCTAATTGGGTTCATATTCACTCAACCCAGTTGATTTGGGTTAATATTTAACTCGCCTGGGAGCGCGGTGACTCAGTGGTTATGTCAATGAACTTCAAACCGAAAGGTTCACGGTTCGACCCCCGCCAGGGGGAACTGCGTTATGTCCATGGACAAGACACTTCATCCCGGTACGGTGGCGTTGTGTACTAAGGCGTGCTGCACGTCGATGCGCACTTGTCTTCCACCAATACCAATGCAAACCTTGCTTGCGCGGAGTTAGTACGTTGACAATTGCTGGCCGTTACTCGGTGGTTCTCTCCGGTACTCCGGCTTCCTCCACCCGTAAAACTGTCCGACACGAGGTGACATTGATTGCCGAAAGTGTCGTTAAACCCCAATAAATAAATAAATTTTAACCTAACTGATTTAAAAGAGTAACAATCGCACAGCAAGAGAAGCTATGGTGTCGAGTTTACATTAGGAAAAGCTAAGCATATTTTTAGAATGGCAAATTAATTGCTTTTTTCGTTATATGTAGCAAAATTGTGATGGAACCGCTGTTTTGTGATTTTGAAGGCGAAGTGTGCTGTAGGGCAAAGACAACTGGGTGGTCCGTAAACGATTGGCTAAACTTATGTACGGTGTGTACGGTGTGGACACGATGATGCGCATATATGCAGGAAGTAAAGTACACACCCCGCATATACTGTTAGTGAAACAAAGATGTTGCAATACACAATCTCGCCCTTGATAATTGATTTGTGCCCTTCAACGTTTCTGTTAATCCTTCACCCAACGTAACAGCCAAAACCCGCCAGACCTATTCACAAAAAGTCATCATTCAATTTTAATTTTTTTACATTTTTGTCTCCAAAACATGGCTTATGACCCTCACTGGAACGAGCTCGTTCCAATGAGGGTCATAAGCTATGTTTTTGACGCAAAAAAATGAAAAAAAATAGTTATTCAAGAATGTTATTTGCAAGTGTCGTCTGCTTTTTATGTTAGGTAAAGGGTTAAATAAGAAATCCACCAATCCAACCCTTTGTGTAATCCAAGAGTCTTGGTTTTTGAAGCGGGTCCACGTTGACTTGTTATTCAATGTCAGATTCTAGATTTTAGATTTTCCGAGCTCGTTCTAATTTGGAGTAATAAGATATGGTTTGGAAATTTAGTTTATTTTCTGGTGTTTAAGGTCACTTCCAGTATCTATGGCTATATCATTGGCCCGTCTCAAGTAGAGGTCAAGTTTAGCGAATCGCTTATACATGTACTGGCCACTTAGAAAGACTTCCACCAGAGGTATTGGTTACCGGGTCCTTTTTAGCATAAAACATCGTTTTTATGCCTCAGTAATAGGCACTTCACGGGGTTAACAATGTGCTATCCGCAATGCTACCGCTGATGACGTATTGTTGCACCTACAGAACGACGAAATGAAACTCTTGAGTTTTTCATGAAGAATAAATGGCATGCTATCACTTTCAGCTCGAATAAAATGAAAGGTTAAACTTTTGATCAGCAATAGGTATAAACAATATAGGACTTTAAAGTGGCCTGCAACAGTGAGTACGAGTAACAATACCCTATGTTGTGATGAGACATCTAAACCTAATTGATAATTAAAACTGTATATAGTTTATCATTTAGCATCGTGTATACATATCCACATTCCTGTTTACTTCTTCAGATATCAGTTCTGAACGGCAGATTATCTTTTTTAATACTGAGATGTTGTATAGATGTAATTCTGAAATTACGCAATTCCATTTCATATTATTGCATATTCATCCGATTTTCTCCATCGGATGAAAATAACATTCATTTGCGATATGGTACTGTTTGTTTGACAGTTCTCAACTCCCTAGTCGAATTAGAGTCACATCCCTTTTTTGATCTAAAGCATTCAGTGCATTTCGATCGCTTAAACAGTAATAAATTGTCACTATCAGCTAACCCTCTATCTAATGCAACGTTTATAACAGTCACCGATATCCACAAAACTATTTGCGTGGGTCTGGCCTCCCCTCTCCATACGGGTGACACCGACTTCTTGGGGCGCTCAGCTCCCCCACATAAATTTGCTTGGGGGTCTTTCCCCAATGACCCCATTGGGTTCCCTCGCTGTTTGGCGTTTAGCCTGGACCGCCTGCGGCCCCTTCTCCTTAATCGGACAGGAGTCGTCCCTCCTGAAACTTTCCGACATTTCGTCGTGTAGGGGCCATCCCCTGGACAATCGGGTTGGTTCCCCCTGGGAACCTTCCCTTCCTTACTCGGTACGTTACCGAGTGCAACCGCCGAGGGTCCTTACCCACCGACTTGAACTTCCTTTGCCCTCGTTGGGCCCTCACTTGGCCCCCTACCCCTGGACCATAACTCATCAGGGCTTGCCCTCTCCCCTGGGATATTACCTATGACCAGGTCATACACAGGTGATTCAATGCACATGGCTTCCACTTCGCCACAAAAAATGGGGTATCCACAGTTATCCGCGCGATGGGGAACCTTCTAACGGTCCCATCTATCAAAATACACAAATGGTCGCGCCCCAACAATTGCTTGTCGTCAACCAGTTGCCTTCTAACCGCTGCAGAGGAGCACCCAGAATCCCGGAGCAGACGGATCTCCCTTTGTCCCACATACCCTGGGTACACTGGCATATTAACCTTCTCCTGCAAAGTTGTGAGCCTCTCACACATGCCACTTATTATCGGGACAACTTGCCCGCCTTCCAGCCTTAATTCTCCCTCTTGTATACATTCCCGGAGGGGACTTTGTTCTGGACCGATAGTTTGACAGAACGCTGCCGTCTGTCTACTGGGCCCTGGATCTACGCGGTCACCTTGCTTCCAACCCCTTGGTGCTGCGTTCCCGGCCCCCTGCTGAGGTGGTCTAATGTTCCCAGTGGTCCTAACCTGCTTCTGCCAGCAGTCCCTGGCAATATGACCCCGCTTGTTGCAGATAAAACAAGTGGTGTCCTTGGGAGTGCTCCCCTTCCGGCTGGTCTGCGACGCAGGCGGATTGGGGCGGTGTTGCCTTACGGGTGCCATTGCCAACCCGTTTGCCCCACCCCTAGCCGATTTGGGTGCATTGACACTCCCACCGTGGGCCTCGATGTAGCGTTCTGCCACAGTTGCCATCTCATCATAGGTGGGCGGACCCCTTTCCTTGATGAACAGGCCCAACTCCTTGGAGCATGTAGTTAAAAACTGCTCCCGGAGAAATAGATCTCGCAGGGCTCCATATGACTCATTCACTTCTGCGAGATCAGTCCAGCGGTCAAAGTACCGCCTAGCTCGGGCAAAATACTGAGGTACTGTTTCTCCCTTCTCCTGCTTAATTTCTCGGAACTTGGTCCGGAATCCTTCTTCAGTGAGCTGGTATCTCCGAAGGATGGCATTCTTCAGCTCACTGTAGTCGTTAAGAAGTGCAGGAGGCATACTGGTATAAGCCTCGAGGGCTTTACCTGACAACAAAGGGCTCAAGCACATAGCCCATGTGTATTCTGGCCACATTTGACTGGAGGCAAAACGCTCGAACCTCTCCAAGTACGAGTCCAAGTCATCTGTGTTTTCATTAAAATGAGCGAGGTGGGGGCGTGGGGCATGAATTGCTACCCCTGCACTCCCGTCCCCTGAGCGCCGACTTTCATTTTCCACATCGGCCCTTGCTCTGAGGAGCTCTAATTCTCTCTCGTGCCTCTGTTGTTCGAGCTCTCGTTCTGCCTCCCTTGCCTCCCTTGCTAATTGGGCTTCCCTCTCTCTCGCCTCATTTGCTAATTGAATCTCTCTCTCTTTTGCCTCCCTTGCGTCTTTCTCACGCTCTCGTTCTAATTGGGCTTCTCTCTCCCTCGCCTCTCTTGCGTCTTTCTCACGCTCTCGTTCTAATTGAATCTCTCGCTCTTTTGCCTCCCTATCTAATTGAATCTCTCTCTCTTTTGCCTCCCTATCTAATTGGGCTTCTCTCTCCCTCGCCTCTCTTGCGTCTTTCTCACGCTCTCGTTCTAATTGAATCTCTCGCTCTTTTGCCTCCCTTACTGCTTGGGCCTCTGTCTCCCTCGCGTCATTAGGTAAGGCAATCTCCTTGGCCTCACGTTTCTGCTCATCTTTAACGAACTTCTGAAGTTCGGCTCCCTCAAGGCCCATTTCCTTTCCTAATGATACCAGTTGGGCGAGGGGTGTAACAACATCCATTTTGATTTTTTCTTTCTATCTTCAACACTCGTCAGAAAGAATGAAGAAGGAAAGAAAGAAAGAAAAGAAAAAATATGACAATTGATCCTAATTTCCCTCTGTAATTTAACGTAATTAAACGCCCCAAATATTCTGAAACCTACCGCAGTTATAGTGGCTATTAAGTATCCTTTTGGGGGACTACTGTATTGCGATATTAAACCCTTGAACGGCATCAGCTGACCCGAACGCGTCAAAACATAAACAGAACCGCCGTTAAATAAAACAAAATTTCCATATAGCCTATTTTTTTACCTTTTAGAAAGATCCTGGTTAGCGCTCGCCAATCAATGTCAGGACACCTGAGGCCCCGTAAGGCCTGGGCTGACGTGGGGTTATTTAGTCCCGCTGATGAAATTGCGGGGAAATTAGACCGACGTGGAGAGTCAGCATCCTAATGCCGCGAACTCGGCGCTGGGAGCTGAGTTCGACCGGCGCTGTGATTTCTCCTCTGCCAAATTGGCCTAAGATAGGTTCGATTTCCGTTAGGTGTGATTCCTAATCACTTCAGGCTGCGTAATGGAAAGAATGATTTAAAGTAACAACGATTCTTTTATTTACACATAAAAATAAAGCGTTCAATACTTCAATAATCAACAATTCGATTCTTTTCACAGAAAAACTGGGGTTGCTAGGTTTAAATAACTCTCAACAACTATACAGTCATTCTATAGCCCTGTACTGGCACTATAGTCTACACACTGGAAATGTTACTACCGTGAGGTCGCCATAAGAGCTTCACAAATCTGAAATGTTATTACCGTGAGCTCGCCATAAGAACTTCACCTGCATAGGCTCAAATGTCAACGTCTGCGCGCGTACAACTGTACCTCTGGCTGTCGGAGGGTTTCCGACCAGCAATGTTCGTCATCTATAAAAGCCACCGTACTTCTGATTTGGGTCAGATATTGTCTACTCAAACCTTATGTGCCTTTTGAAAGTCCTCCGTGAAAGTCCTATTGAAATATTCACCGTTCCTGGTTGAATTCACGATTCACAAATGACCCTTTTTGTGCTAGGGCGAAATTGTCACTCACACCGATCTCCAGTCGGTATTACGATGCTTCGACAGCAAAACAAACTACTCAGAACGCAATCGGTCTGACGCTTCAAAGGGTTAATACGCACAATACAATTAACCTACACTTCTGACTATTGCAGGCTGATACCTGCTACTCGACAATCTAAACTTTAACGTTCCACCAGGGTTTTCCTTCTCAACGAATTTGGCACTCTAGCCGCCTATCAACCTTAAGCTGAATCAATCGTGGAATGCCCTCTCTGGCGATTCCAGCCGTTTCAGGGTCCTGTGATCGAAGGTACCCCTATGCCAGGAATTAGAGTCCGCCTGTCCTGGACTTCACCAACGTGCGTGTGACCCCAAGTGTGTGTCTAATGCTTTGCTCTTCAAGGTATATATACTTTTTACCCTAAAGTGTCAGGTGGATAGACGCTCATCTGTCCATCTGTCAAAACGGTGGGAGATGACGTATATCGAGGCAGAATCAATACGAATCATCTCGCGCGTGACTTAACGGTGATTTCACTTGTCGAGAAAACCGATTCGTTCCTGCCATCTCATTGCAAAACTAATGATCAGGTGACGACATAACAGACATTTCTATCGTTTAGAATCTCGTTTCTCAATTGGCCGTGACGATATCCTGCCACCAACCGATTACGTCTCGTAAGACTCGCGACTACTGTATAACATAAATGATATTAGACCTTATCTAACATACCGTTTCTCCCCTGGGTCCCTGCGCTGAAGCTGGATATACACCACGTGTGTTTTTCCATGTCCAGCTTCACAGAGAAGTGAAATTCACGTAGGGTTTTTCGCCTTGATGCGGAATATCTTTTGAACTTACAATATATTTATATATGAGGCCCCTTGCCCCTATATTTAGGCTGGCTTTGCCCTTACACTGTCAGAGAGTGTTCGGACACCTTGAGAACTTTCCCAGACCGAGGATCGATTCCGAGACCTCGCGCATGAGAGACCAGCGCACTTATCCACTCGGCTACCATTCTCCTTAGGATAAGTGATTCCCCTTTACTCACAAAGGTATATAGATAGTCTTTCTTGGCCCAGTTGTAGATATTCCAATCAATATGTATTTAATTCGCCTTGAAAACATCAATATATCAACACAGTTTGTGGAACTACGTGATGTAATCATAAAACAACAGATGTGATGAATCTTCATTCACAATTATTTTGTAGATGATAACGCCATTAACACTAACGCTACCGAAAGCGACTATTGTCGCCTATTTTATGATGATTATCTGTACGTTTTGGTATGCGCAGATTAGGCTTCTGAGAAAATTCGAAATTCGATTCGAAATTCGATTCGAAAGTCAATATTCGATTCGAAATCGGAAATTCGAATATTTTCGAATATACTTCGGCCATAACCGTGAATGTTTACAGACAGTAATTGATCACATTATTTTATATTGAGTATCGTTCTTAGTAGAAATGTAACTGACTTGTAGCGGTAACAGTGTTTGTAGCGATGCAGCTACAACTGTACAACAGTCGTAGCTACATTGCTACAAACACTATTACCGCTACAATTGTTCATTTCAACTTATTGTGCATTATGACCAATGACCAGTATTTTTCCAAGAAAACATGTGATAAAAGTGAGGTATCATCCCTACCAGCCAGGTTCGTTTAAAAATGTTTATTGATGCTGTTTCGAAGCTACAAAGTCAACAATTTGAACAGTTTCAATCAACAGCTAGTATATTGCTTAATACATCAAGTTATGGTGTGGGCAATGGTCAAGCGAAAACTGCTCTCTACATAACTATGTGTCTTTTAATAATCGGGCTTATTATTTTAGAAAAAAAACTTTCTCTTTTGATGACGTATCCATTAACTGTGATTCGATTCAAAGTTCTATTCGAAATTCGATTCGTTTTCAACAATTCGATTCGATCAAAACCGGCAGTTCGCAGGTCCTAAGCGCAGATTAAACTCACCATCTGATTAATTGTTGGAAAGGGCTCAGAGAGCCCTTTCCATCAAATAATCAGATGATTGAGCTTCAAGTATATCATACATTTTATTAAACTTCCTCACATACAGACGTAAATAGAGGTCCTCCATATATGGCTAAAGTGGGTGTGGCAGTAAAAGGGTTAAGGATTCGATCAAATGTTCTGTAAAAACAATTATTAGAAGGACACTCAGCAATTCATTTGACAACTATCAACAAAAAGAACACATTTTATCGCCAACAAATTTGCGATGGGAACCGGTGTTACTATTTCGTACCCTCAGTTCCAATATGTTCTATGTGCTGCTGGCACATAGAACATATTGGAATTCAGGAGACGATTTTCAGCTATCGCTAGCGATTCAAATTGTAATTGCGTTGCAAGATTTGTAAAAAATTCCAGCGAAATTTCGCTTCTATTTCAAAATAGTTCGTCAACGATTTCCGTTCCGCACATATGTTCGGAACAGATTTTCATTTTCCGCATGGTTTAGTGTTGCTGTAGATGAGGATTACATAGAACGTTTATTTATTTTTTTATTTATTTATTTATTTATTTATTTATTGGTGTTTAAGGTCACATACTTATGCACAATGGCTAATCGTGACCATGACATTTTTACGGGTGGAGGAAACCGGAGTACCCGTTGAGAACCACCGAGCATCGACGAGTAACTGTCAGCTACTCAACATTCTAACTCTGTTCAAGCTCCGCTCAAGCAGGGTTACAGCGGTTGAAGACATGTGTACCATCGACGTGCAGTACGTCGCAGTACACGGTGGCATCGTGCCCCCATGTAGGCAACCGGGATAAAGTGCCTTGCTCAAAGACACAACGCGGGTTGTCCCGGACGGGGATCGAACTCGGGACCTCTAGCATAGAAGTCCAACAGTCTACCACTGAGCCACCGCGTTCCCACTACATAGAACAGGCGTGTAATAAAGAAAGCATTCCAACCATTTCCCGTGGTAATCCAAGAACAGTTTTTATAAGTGTTCGCGGCGCGCCAAACGACTTCGGAATGAATAGTTTCAAAGAAGCGGCATCGTCATCTAAATGGAGAGGCGTGTCAGGCGTGAAGCATGTTTCCGGCCAAATAGTTGCTCTTTGTTGCCATTTCAAGAAGTTTCTCATCTACAATAAGGAAAGCATCGTGTATTAAGGGCGACTGAAGAGGTATCGGCTTGTAATTGCTCTGTATAATCATCGATGCTGGGCGTCTTCCAAGGATACTTTTAAAGACATTCTTATAGTTTTCTCTTCAATTTTTGTCTCAAAACATATAGCTTATCACCCCTCATTGGAAAGTGTCTAGTCGTGTTCGGCGAAGGATTAAATTCCTAAGGTGTCCAAGATTTATAGTTAAAGCACACCACAAAAGAAAATGTCTAAACGCTGTCATGTGCAGCTTTGGAATTGCACCGACGAGTTCTATATAATTTTGGAGATTTCTTATCTTTTTATGTTTACACTGTTTCAAGAGAGAGTAAAAAATCTCAGAAACATGTTTATCACATTTTAGGATATACGCAATAGCTGGAAATAAACAGATCTGTAATAAAACACCACGTAGTTTACCCTAATCGCGTGAAGATTATTGTTGTTTTAGTGGATTGGGTTGGGCAGAGGGCTGCAGCTGGTAAAGTAAATCTTGTGCATGTGCTTACCAACCCTCAACAAGAGAATGCAGATCCACACAACTCCCCGTAAATAGAAACTGAAGTCTGCACAGTTGTATTATGATCAAGCCTGAAAATAAGTAGACTGTCATCTGCAAAATGAGGTCCCCAGAGGGTGAATTTGATTTGATGATGCAGGGTAGCATCACAAAATTTACCCCCTGTGAACCTCAGTCTGAATCAAAGTCTCGGGCCAAAACGGAAAGATGTACCTAGATTATAAATTGGCCCACTGTATGGGATAGCATCAGCAATTCACCCTCTGGGGACCCCATTTTGCAAATGACAGGTTGCTTATATTCCTGCTTGATTATGATGTATTCAAAAAGGGGTTTGAAAACCTCCCAGACAGTGGAGCTATTTATTTATTTATTTATTTATTTATTTATTTATTTATTTATTTATTTATTGGAGTTTAACGACACTTTCGACAGCCACGGTCAGCTCGTGTCGGACAGTTTTAAAGGTGGAGGAAGCCGGAGTATCCGGAGAGAACCACCGAGCAAGAGCGAGCAACTGCCAGATTCCCCAACGTACCAACAGGGTTGAAGACAAGTGCACTATCCACGTGCAGTGCGCCTTAGTACACAACGCCACCGTACCCCAACGTAGGCAATCGGGAATAAGTGCACTGCCCAAGGCCACAACGCAATTACCCCTGGTGGCGATCGAACCATGGGCCTTTCGGTTTGAAGTCCAATTCCGTAACCACTGAGTCACCGCGATTCTAGACAGTGGAGCTAAACGGGTGGGTGCGATGGGGTGGGTTATTGTGGAGAGGAGGGGGTGGCCCCCTAACCTTTACAGATTATTTATTTCGTCCACGTCCCACACGTTTGATATAAATAAAGAAATATCAAGAAAGGTGTTTTAGTCAACATTTATTAACTCTACCCAAAGTAACGGCCAAAACCGGCCAGCGCTATTCTCAAAAATCGCCAATTAATTTTCATTATTTTTTTCATTTTTTGTCTCAAAAACATAGGTTATAACCCCTCGTTGGAACGAGCTCGTCGAGCTCGTTCCAAAGAGGGGTCACAACCTATGTTTTTGAGACAAAAACTGAAAACAATTAGTTATTCAAGAATTTTATTTGCAAGTGTCGTCTGCTTTTCATGTTAGGTTAATTATATTATTTAACCCTTTATCGAATTCGAATAGAAGACGATACTTTGGCAAAGAATTTCTGAACTAACTACAAAAATTAATTTCTTGCCAAAAAAAAACACAGCGTTAAGGTTGTTCCAATAAGGGACATAATCTATGTTTTTGAGGCAATGGTTGGAAGAAATAATTAGTGCCCACCCCATCTTCCCCACCCCCAAACACATCTACATTTTTAGTTTTCTGAGACTTGATACATTGGAATAAGACAATTTGCAGCTTTAAAGGTTCACTTCCTCCGTTGTGGTTATCTCTGTTATCACGAGGCTAAATTTATTTATTTATTGGTGTTTTGAGGTCACATATTTCTGCACAATGGCTAATCATGACCGCGACAGTTTTATGGGTGGAGGAAGCCGGAGTACCCGGAGAGAACCACCGAGCAACGGCGAGCAATTGTCAGCTCCCCAACATACTGACTCCACACTAGAAGGGTTAGCATTGGTTAAAGACAGGTGCACCGTCGACGTGCAGTACGCCTTGGTACACAACGTCACCGTGCCCCCACGTGGGCAATAGGAGTGAAGTGTCTTGCCCAAGGACACAACGCGGTTGCCGCAGGTGGAATTCGAACCGAGGACCTCTCGGCTTGCAGCCTGCACCTCTACCAACTGACCCACCGCCCCCCCCTCCCCCCCCCCCCCCCCCCCCCCACGAGGCTAAATGTTTTTTTAACGCAATCCTTGCTCTAGTAGATGAATGTATCCAGGAACCAAAATAATCAAACTAACTTCTTACCAAGATAACAGTTTCTATCTCATTTGAATAATAAAATACATTAATTCTTAATCCTCTGAGTATTTTCCAAGATATGTTTCATCAAGTCTAGTCCTGGCTGCCTTACAACAGCCATGACTAGATTCGATGAAAAATTCATCCAGATTTAACTCAAGATATCTTTGGTAAAATCTCCATTCAATTTAAAGGCGAAAACTTTGATTAGATGCGTCCAAATTACAGATATTTAGAGGCTAAGCGAAATGTGTCCAGGGCATGAATATCCGCCAGCAGAGAAACTAAGGAGGTAACCCCCTCCCTACTACAAGATACAGGTTACGAAACACTATAAAATTCATTTCCTCCCAAACAACCGCATTTGTGATTTTCGTCCCTCACTGGGACCAGATAGTTCAAATGAGAAGGACAGGAGGCACAAGTTAGATGGTCTGAGAGAAAAAAAAAATTAAAAATAACAAGCTTTGATGACGATTTCTCAATATGACAGTTTTGGTAAAAGCCCCTCCGATATATAATTAACATGGTGATATACACGGAAACGACTTAATGTTTACATAAAGTCTTAATGTTTCTACATCGTCAGGCCGTCGCCTAAAACACATTGTTGATGAAAATTGTGATCTTATCAGACGAAATTTAACAGAAATCGATAATTTCGAAGACAGCCATCGATGTCTGCAAACGCCGTTCTTCGTATCGTCTTACACAACTGATAAGAAGGCCTGGTGTACTTGAGTAACCATCTTGAGTGCAATGGAACTATTCGAAACGTGACTGGGTGAGACAGCATCCTGTGTTCAAAGTCGATATCTCGCATTGTGGGAGAGACTTCGCGTCAACGGCGGACTGGGCCCCCCAGGATTGTCCCAGGGAAATTCATGACCGACCGGCCCACTTCCAACCACTGCCCGACCAACTATCAACCTTGGGCCGGCTTGCACCCTATCGACGTTTTGGTCCGTACTTTCTCGCCTCTCTTGGTCATAAATCTGGGATCTTTCCGTGGCCTCGTTTCACCCTTTACCGAACAAATCGGGAGCATTTACCAGACTAAATTTTGAAATTACAAAATGAGCAGTAGGAATTTAAAAAAAAAAACGGCAACAAAATGGTATCATATGACCCCCTCATTAGAACGAGCTCATCGAGCTCGTTCCAATACAGGGTCACATGATATAGTTTTGTTGATTTAAAAACACAAAATAATTTTGAAATCATGTGCGTCGTGTAAAAGGTTAACTTATGCCCGCCTTATCAGAGTTCGCTTTGATAATCGACGTTTGCAATGTAATATATGTATATCAGTCTATATCATGGAAACTTTCTTTTGATGCTGCTAAACATTATTACTGCAATTGCAAAAAGGCCCTTTAACACACGCAACACGCAACGGACAAACCTATTTTCAGCCCATGGACCACCGGCTACAGGCTACCCAGTGGCCCAGAAGCTGCAAATTTGTTGCGTATTCAGATTTTATTTATTTATTTATTTATTTATTTATTTATTTATTTATTTATTGGTGTTTAAGGTCACATACTTATGCACAATGGCTAATCGTGACCGTGAGAGTTTTACGGGCGGAGGAAGCCGGTGTACCCGGAGAGAACCACCGAGCAACTGTCAACTCCTCAACATTCTAACTCTGTTCAAGCTCCGCTCAAGCAGGGTTACGTGCAGTACGCCATGAAAGCAACCGGGATAAAGTGTCTTGCCCAAGGACACCAGATTCTATTAGACTAGCAAGTAAGTGAGTAAGTTGACATCCATTCGTGAGGTGGTTTGTTTGTTTGTTCGATTGTTTGAATTTAACGACGCATTCGACAGCCAAGTTCATATCGAGTCGCTCCGTGGTGTCCTTGGGCAAGGCACTTAACCCTGGTTGTACACACGGGGGCACAATGACGCCGTGAACTAAGGCGTACTGCACGTCGATGGTACGCATGTCTTCAACCAATCTAACCCTGCCTGTGCTGCAGCGCGGAGTTACGATGTTGGAGAGCTGGCAGCTGCTTGTCGTTGCTCGGTGGTTCTCTCTGGGTACTCAGGCTTCCTCCGCCCGTAAAACTGTCACGGTTATGATCAGCCATTGTGCATAAGTTTATGACCTTAAACACCAATAAATAAATAAATAAATCGAGTCGCTCAGTTTTACAGTTGTAGAGAGATAGAATACGTAATAGTTACCCATCGAGCTGGAGGTATTCAGCATGAAGTTAACAATAACGCTGCCGAAAGCGACTATTGTCGACTATCTTATGATGATTATCTGTACATTCTGGAATGAGCAGATCAAACCTACCATCTGTTTAATTGTTGGAAAGGGCTCAGAGAGCCCTTTCCAACAAATAATCAGATGATAGAGTTTCAAGTATGTCATAAATTTTTTATTACACTTCTTTGCATACAGGCGTACATAGAGGTCCTACATATATGGCTAAAGTGGGCGTGGCAGTAAAAGGGTTAAACAACCTGTCGCTGGTTGTTATATCTAGCCGCTACGCGCCTCGGCGTCACTCAACACATGGAACATGTTGTGCAAATTCATGAAATACACCCAGCTCAATTGGTAACTATTACGACTCCCCAACTCATCAACCCGGTACAAGCAGGGGTAGCATTGGTTGAACTTATATATATATATAAAAGGCAAGTGTTTCAGCAACGCCCTAGCAAACTGTAAATCGTACATGCTCCCACTCAGCAGGGGCTCCCCGAACCCCAGCCAATGGGAGGACCATACCCACCTCACCTCGGGCCTATGGTATCCCCTCCCACTTGTGAGGGTTCGGGGTCTACCCCGAGAAAATTAAAAAAATCCAATGCTCTGAGACTGAATCTGGGACCCTCTGGTGCTTTAATTTTTCCATTTTGAGGGGGGTGGGGCACAGTAATTTTTAGGGGGTCATGCCCCCCCCCCCGCCCCACCCGGCTACGCCACTGCCACCCAGGCAGTTAAGATTAAATGTCTCAGGACACGACTGAGATGACGAAAGTCAGGATCGAACGTGCGACTTTTCGACTTTCGCTCTGAAATCCAACGAACTAAGGAGTCACCGGGCTCCTTGTTGTCAAGTGGTGGCCAAATATACCATATCATGCTGTGAGTTGTGTAACTTCCAGTGTTTCTTCACCCTCGTACATTTGCATCAAAGCAATTAGAAAACAGAAATACAAGACACATATACCAAGAAAACACAATATTTTAGGTGACTGAACTCTTTTCAGTAGAGATGGCACTTGCAAAGTTATTTCTTGAATAACAAAAAGATTCCATTGTTGCCTCAAATCATACCTTATCCTCCCTTAAATGCCAATATGCCTAAAACCGAAAACATGTAGCCAGGAAACAGTTGTCCGTACCCGCGTATTTAGCCAGTTTACGATTACAATAAATATTGTCTGAATTTGCTGAATTTTCTGCTGGCACTGGGTAAATTTTTAACCTCTTTACTTGTTGAGACTTCATTATAAGGCCAGATTCAAAAAGTTAAACACCTTGTATTTTTTTATCGAACTTCTTTTGATGGGATGCTAAAATATCCACTATTAGCCTAAATGATGCTACCATTGCATGATACTCTCTGTTTTTATTGTATTTACCGACTCCAAATTAGACAGTTATATCGATAGCAAGTTCTTCGCAACAACTGGAACTTGGATCACTTGGTAAGAAGAGCTGTTCTTACCCTTTACCCAATCAGAATAGCAGACGACACTTGTTAAAATGTTTTCAATAACTTTCAGTTTTTGCTTCAAAAACATAATTTACGGTTCCTCGACGAGCTCGTTCTAATGAGGGGGTCGGGAGCTTTGTTTTGGGGAACAAAAATTAAATTTGAAAGGCGATTTTTGTGGCTAGCGCGAGCGATTTGTTCCGTTATGCTGGGTAAAAGTTTAACTTATTTCCAGATGTATACTCACTCACGGTTTTTCTTTTCAGATGACATGTCTCATCCACTGGATATTTAATTAAACATGGTAGGGATTTTGAGGTTCTGAGTTCGATCTGACAAACATCACTTCTTTCGCAACTTCACTCTATATACTTGCGCCCGTGTATCGAGTCTATCTTTGCTTCTGGCATATCATGCAGTTCATAGCTGAGACTCTCACAAAATGTTTTAGCCGCCGATATTTTTATTCTGCAAAGACAACAGAGAAAAATGTATTAGGTGCTAATTAATGGAATCTTAATCATTTCATTACAGTTTAAAAAATATCAACGAAAATTACTATTACCATTCACCTCCGAAATCAACCTCATCCACAAAACAAAATACTTGTGAAAACAAGAGACCTCTCAGCCGAGACATCTCCACCCAGGGTCACTGTTTTTAAGGCAAGCAAAATACAAGACAACAACCCAAGTGTTACTGCTTGTGACCTTAACCTTCATATGACAATGGGTCAAGATTATGAAAAACAAAATGTTAACGACAATCGACGACGGAGGTCATAGCACTTATTAGAAAAGCTCCGCTGACATTTTGTCAAGCGGAGCTAAAACAAATATCACAGTGTACGCCCAAAGGCAGCGGTGGCGGAAGCGAAATAGCAAGGAGCACGTGCTCCACCTCCTTTCCCACAGGCCCCATTTTACGTCCTCAGCTAGTGTGGTCTATTTCGTCTGGTCTTCAGGTTAAAAGATGGTTGAAATTGAAGAAAATTTCCAACAATAGACTAAACCATGACTATAACGCACATCTAACGAGAGTGGCCGGAGGGTATTTTCCTGTACATTATATCGTGCTATGTGATCGATGGTGACAGGAAATGACGTCAGCTGTTTCGATGGGGTACATTAATTAATGATCCCACCACACTCACCCCACCCCGCCCCACCTCACCACCTCTTACATTTCGACATCTTCCGTTAAACTCATGGGGGCCCGAGAATCAAGACCAAGGAAATACACTTCTGTGGGGGCCATTTTTCAATTATTCTCACATCTCACCGAACAATGTTAAGACCAGTACGCAGTTGTATTTCCTCCTCCCAACTTCACTGAGCTTCCACTGTCTCCCTCTACGCATTACATATCTTTTCTAAAATCCCGTCTTCAGAAGCGTGACATAAAAAATACATCATTTCATATAGGTTTTATACAGTTACACAACATCAACAGATTTTGACAGGGGAACGGTTAACCATTTACCTAACATGACGTCCAGATCCATCCAGCGCTATTTTCGGTAATCTCCATTCAAATGTGTGTATTTAAAAAAAAAAAAAAAATGCCTTCAAAGCATAGCTTGTGACTCGTCATTGAAACGCGCTCGTTGAGCTCGTTCCAATGAGGTGCCATAGGCTGTGTTTTCAAGGCTAACTTGAAAATTAGTTATTCAACAATGTTTCTTACAAGTGTAAACTTTACGTTAGAAAAGGTTCACCTACTGGCCCACCCACTGAAACTTTGTCGGCATTTCGTAAGCTGTGTTTTGGGAGCATAAAATGAAATTGTTCAATTATTCGGGAGCGCGGTGGCTCAATGGTTACGGCATTGAACTTCAAACCGGAAGTCCCGCAGTCTGATCTACGCCAGGGGTAACTGCGTTGTGTCCTTGGGCAAGGCACTTCATTCCGAATGCCCCCACGTGGGTGCATGGTGGAGCTGTCTACTAATGTGTACTGCACGTCGATGGTGCATTTGTCTTCAGCTAATGCTAACCCTGCTTGTGTGGAGTTAGAACGTTGGGGAGTCTGGCAGTTACTCGCCGTTGCTCGGAGGTTCTCTCCGGGTACTCCGGCTTCCTCCACCCGTCCGAAACGAGGTGACCTTGGATGTTGCACGTGACCTTAAACCCCAAAAATAAATAAATAAATAAACTTTCAATTATTCAAGAAACTTTTCTGTAAGTGTTGGTACTGGCCGGATTAAGCAAGGGGTTAACGAAGTGTTTTACGGACAGGTGCCTTATAACACTTTCCTCAACCAAATCGATTGTGTATCTATTAGGGATGTGGTGGGCACGTTCAACAACTAGGGCAATATCGTGTAGAAGTGTTACGGGTGGAGAAAGTCTGAGTACCTGGAGGAAAATACCGAGCGGCGGAGAGACATTATCGGACATAGGAACTCGGCACAAGCAGTGTTTGCATTGGTTGAAGGCAGGTTTATTACCAACGTGCAGTCAGGCCCGTAACAACCGAAAAATATTTGGGGGGGGGGGGGGGGGCGTATCATTCTACCCTACTGTCAGCGGATATTGCCCTGCATATATATCACCTTTTCAAGTGCTTTCAAAAGTACATATCATATGATATCAGGTGTCCTGTAGGACAGGGCACTCCACACAGGAAGATAAATGAATATATTCTAAAGAGAATTGTTGAATTTACAAGGACACCTTGGCCTCCTTTTGCATGGGCAGCAGGGCATATGAACTGAGATGAAAGTTGTACAAGAGCATGATATATCAGGTGCTCAGCGTGCCCTAGCTGTTCGGCTCAATTCTGTTAGGAAGGGCAGCATTCTGGCGAATAATTCCTTGGCAGGGCAGTAGTTGCGTGGGCTGTGGACCGTAGTAACCGGGTAACCTGCCCAACTCGCTGCCTTGCGAACAGAAGATTTGAATCTTTTTCTATCTTTTTTATTTGGGGGGGGGGGGGGGGGGGGGTAACACCCCCATCCCCCCCCCCCCCCCCCCCCCCCCAGGATTTATGCAGTACGCTTTGTTCTCAATGCGAAATTGTGCTCCCACTTCGATTATTGAGATCTCTCTTTCCCGGAGATTAAATGCAGAATGCTTCAGTTAGGTTCAAACCAAGAGTCTTTCAATCAGAAGTAAAAACCCGCCGGCTCTCGCCCCAATCCAAACCGATCAACTATCTTAACCCTCCACCCAACGTAACAACCACAGCCGGCTAGCTTTATTCACAAAAATCACCATTCAATTTTCATTAGTTCTTTCAATTTTTGTCTCAAAAACATAGCTTATGATCCCTCTTTGGAACGAGCTCTTTGAGATCGTTCCAATGAGGCGTCATAATCTATGTTTTTGACGCAAAAACTGAAAAAAAAATTAGTTATTAAAAAATTTTATTTGCAAGTGTCGTCTGCCTTTCGTGTTAGGAAAAGGGTTAAAACCAGCCGCAATTTATTGTAAGGGGAAAATATGACCACATGTCGAGTTTCAAGAAAATCATCGGCGAAAGTGTTAACGGAATTCACTTCTGAGTTAACTAAGTGAACAAACCTTCAGCTTCAGCAATTGTTTTGTTTGTGTATAATATTTATTTTGGAACCCGGTGCATCACCAAATTATATCAAAAATAAGTTTTATGACAAGTTCATCCGGTGCACCCAGTAATAATGGTATAAACATTATTTTGACATGCAGTGAAGAAATATTTACAAATCCAGCTCTTTCTTATTGTTTGTTTGAAATCGAGTTCCTGCAACGCGTCATGTCTAGAACTCGCTAACAAGACGTGGCAGTTGGTTTTTATTTTCTTCTTCATTGTAGAGATGTCAGGATATCCTTGTTTATAATGCCAAAGAAATTTAATTTTTCGTACACATGGAACAAAATATTTCAAACAGTGTCAATTTTTTGTCGAAGTGTGGTTTTGAATAGCTTTTTTCTTCAACGTGGGAAACTTCTTGTCTGGTTTGAGGCTATACTGAGAGCCGTCCCCGGCACACGAGAGTTTGGATTGGGAGGGACCTTCTCGGTAAATTGGCCTCCTAGTATTGTTCCACAGCACCGAAAAAACTGTTTAGATTTTTCACGAGAACAGAATGACCGATGTTAAATTGGAACAGATGTGCATGACAACGCGTCTAAAATATCCATAACTACACGTTTATCGTCTGAACAAGTAAATCCACTTTCTCAGACCAGATTCGATCATAAGGTCTAATTTCATAATGTATTTATTCATTTATTTGTTGGGGTTTAATGACACTTTCGACGATAACAGTCACCTCGCGTCGGACTGTTTTGCGGGTGGAGGAAGCCGGAGTTCTCGGAGAGAACCACCGAGTAATGGCGAGCAACTGCAAGCAACTGTCAGACTCCCAAACGTACTAACTCCGTACAGGCAGGGCTAGCATTGGTTGAAGACAAGTGTACCATCGACGTGCAGTACGCCTTAGTACACAGCGCCACCGTGACCCCACGTGGGCAATCGGAATGAAGTGCCTCGCCACGGACAAAACACAGTTACTCCCGGCGGGATCGAACCGTGGACCTTCCGGTTTGAAGTTCAATGCCGTAACCACTAAACCGCCGCGCTCCCAATTTATAAAGTAAAATGACTGCTCGGTGAATTTGTGGAGGTACACCAATCAATATTTACGACGTGCAACCCTAAGGCTGCACGTCGTAAATATTAATTGGTCTCCAAATAATGAACATGCACTCCAACTGAAGCAACTGAATTCTGATGAAATATGATGCCACCAGGCCAGGGGTGTAACTAACCCAAAATATTGGGGAGGGGGGGGGGGGGGCGTAGTTCTACACGCTAAAAACTAAAGTGTTAAAAACTACACTTGAAGTGCTGTATGTAACACTAACTAAGTGCTGAACTAGCACTTTGTTCAAGTGTAGATATCCCAGAACTTGACAGGTGTTACAATAATACCACTTGACAAGTGTAATGTCGCGACACTTAAAAGGAAACAACGCAGATGACGCGGATCAGGCTCGAACTCTCGAGCCTGATCCGCGTCATCTGCGTTGTGTCCTTTTAATTATGTACCCACCAAGCGCAAATCAAATTATGGACGATTCTGGAAGAACCACCAATGATAGATACATGGGAAGTGCCATCCATTCAAGTTTCAGATGTCTGACGATTGTAATGTCTAAGTGCTTAAAGCATTGTACTTTGAGTGTTAAAATCAAACCCTAAGAGTTAGAATGGGTTTAACACCTTGAAAGTGTCAGTTTTAACACTTTAGTTTTTAGTGTGTATGCTACTCTGCTGATAGCGCAAATTGTCTTGTTTATCCCGCCACTTCCAAAACGCATGTTTGCATAACATGTGGGGTGCTGATAATATGATAACGTTTTGTGTAATTTTTTAACTGTAGGCCTATCGGTACATGCCATTAACAAATTAAGGGTGGGGATTGATTGATTGATTTGTTTATTTTGCAGCATATAAATATGCAATATAACAATAAGACAGGTTACAGATGAATACACTGCAAGGAAATGGTTTTGCCTAAAAAAGCTGTCTTCCTGCCATTCCCTTTTCACAAAAAAATATTCATCACAATTAGGTTTTGTGATATTGGCACATTATAGACTTAGTGGTGGAACCTCTTTTTGGAGAGATACTATGGTGGATAGTACAGGGTTTGTGTGGGCGACGCCACCAATGCACGAAACGGCAGATCAACCACCCAAACATAGAACACAAGCAGCGCCGATAAATCGCCTGAAGGGCCGATAATAATAATAATAATAATAATAATAATAATAATAATAATAATAATAATAAATACAGTTTAGATCCAAAAAATTGCGATCTCAGGCTTTACAACGCTCTGCTGCTATATTGTACATGTATTATAAAATTGATACAAAGTTAATGAACACCGAAAGCGCGGGCGAAAAGGTGGGTCTTCAGTGCCTTTTTGAAGTTTTCTAGCGTCAGAGGTGCCTTCAAGTGATCGGGCAGCCTATTCAAAAAGGGGGTGGGGGGGGGGGGGGGGGCTAGCCATGGAAAACACCCGATCGCCTGCCGTTACAAGGACTCCTGATTTGGATATCAGGGAGTTCGAAGCGGTTGAATGGAGGAGTCGAGATGGTACATATCGTTGCACCAAACTGCCCAGATAATCAGAAGCCAGACCATTCAGGGCTTTGAATATCAGTAGGATCATCTTATACTCGATCCTCTCTTCAGCTGGCAACCAGTGCAGATGAGAGAGAGAGAGAGAGGGGGGGGGGGGGGGGGGTGATGTGAAATGATTTAATTTCCGTTGTCTGGTGATAATTCTTGCTGCACAGTTGTGAACAAGTTACAGCTTCTTAATGTTTGACTGTTTATAGCCAAATAGCAGAGAGTTACAATAGCCCAATCTACTTGCTACAAACGCATGAAGCAATTGTTTTGCAGTCCACTCATCGTTTGGCCGCCAGTCCGCGAACCGTTGGATAAGACCAACCCATCACGGGCCGAAGACTCCTCCCCAGTTCCCGCGGCTTACATTCGCGAGTTTTAGAATGTCGTGGTGCGGAGAATCCATCAGTGATACCTCATCAGCGTTCCCACCACTGTACAGTGAGGAGTAGTGAAGGGATGCGACTTGTTGTTTAGTGCTTTAACTGATACAAAAGTTGTTACAATAATTAAGCAATAATTAATGCAATGAGCATCAATTCGGTTAGAGGTATAGTTTCTATCATTATCATGTCACCTGTTTAATTTGACCAATCACCGATGCTCTATAGTTTCTATCATTATCATGTCACCTGTTTAATTTGACCAATCAACGTGCTCTAATAGCATCGGTGGACTATGCGATAATAGGTTATTCAATGTGGAACCGGCTATTGGATTGAGTCCATACACTGCCAGTGACCGTGTATGAGCCCATACACCCCCCCCCCCCTCGGTTGGGCGCCATTTTGTTTCCGAAATAATTTTCCCAACTCACGTTTTCACCTATTTTCGTGCAAATAAAAAACAGTTTCCTGATATGTATTCAAAATGAAGCGATTCGGATCTTTTAATTTATTATTTAATTCGTTTGGTGGCATGATAAATACGTTACTAGACGAATACTTGCCAGTTATGGCGTCATGTGAGGCTCAGCACGATCAATATTAGGCGAGGTCTACGGCCTCGCCTAATATTAATCTTACTTCGCCTCACATGACGCCATACCTGGCAAGAAACGTCCTGTAACTTATATTCTCACGTTGGCAAAGGAACAACAGTATCTGTTAGTTGTCGTTCGCCGTTACAGACATTTTTTTTATAATGTTGATGGCTATTTTGTCTTACTTATAACAATCAGGACACCATGTGTTATTATAATTTACTGTTGACTGGTACGGATCAAGAAACCCTTCAACGAGAGTCCTCTTAACTGGTAGAGTGCTGGAAGCCCATATTTGGACTTTACTCTGAAGAACATGAACCACAACATAAAGGCCTCATATTTAGTGGATATGCTTTGCTTAACCTTTGAAGGGAAACATTTTGTCTGTTAGGATTTGCCTTGTTACAATTTATGGGAGAGTGCCTATTGACACTCTCCCATAAATTGTAACAAAGCAAAAACACTTGAACAAGTTCTGATGACCAAAAACAATTTAGCACTCTACCAGTTAAAATGAGTCCTGATTTTGCATTTGGGGCGTGACTTGGTTCCGTAAGTTTCGTAAGCTGTGAGGTGAGAGTTTTAGCGGAAAATTATGTTCTTGGTTCAAAAGTCTGGAGTTTCCCTGATTGTCTTGTATCCATACCTGATGGATTTGTACATATTTTGAAGGTCTTATTGAAACAATCCGGTAATGCTGTTGTATACCAGTCATGCATAAAAAGGAGAATTTGAAATGTGTACAGATCTTCAAATCTTAGAATCTGAAGTTCTTTATATAGCGGATCTGTCGCTATGAACATTATACCCTGTGTTTGCTATAGTACGGATGACCTTTTTGAAGGTTAACCCTTTACTCAACGCAGACGATATCAAAATTTATTATTTTAAATATAATTTTTTTTAAATTTTTCAAAAAATGTCAACAAAACCATATCATGTTTCCCCTCATTGGAACGATCTCAATGAGCTCGTTGCAATGAGGGGTCACATGATATGGTTTTGTTGAAAGATTTTGAAAAATTTAATTTTTTCAACTGCTCAATTTGCATATTACGCGGGCGGATGCGGGCGATTCGTTGGGTAAAGGGTTAAACATCCTCTTAGTGGCAGGTGTATGACCCCAGACCTGACACCCGAAAAATAGGGTATAGTACATAGTTTTTATGGCATGGAATGCAGGAGTACACCGGAGAGAACCATCTATTCTATTGCCAGATGTCTTCACTCACACAGGGCAGCATTCTTACATCTTAAAATTGTAACCCCTGCTCGTGGGACAGTTGATTGCCTGCTGGGTGCAACCACCACTGCCCCGCCAGACACACACATCAGGATTCACGGCCCTGCATCAGGGTTTAAATGGTTATGGTATTCCGTTGAGGGCGCACTATGCTCTCATAGTGTTGCAAAGGGAAACATATCGCTTGGGCTCTGTGTGGCTCTGGAAGCAAAACCGTGAGAGCACAGCGCCGTCGTCACAAAATATCGGTGGATATAATACATCACACCCCGCTCATCGCGACAAATTATAAAACAAGGACAAAGCTACAAGTCACCATCACAGGTTCTCACATCTGCATGAAAGTCTGCCAGTAACTCTGTTAAGAGCTGGCTTTCGTATTTTTGAAACGTAATCTTTTTTCTGTATTGTTCCAGAGTAACGTCATTAAACTCTCACGTTGTGTTTGGAATGATTCAAAATTATTGCTTGCAAATGTACAGAAAACAAGTGGGATCCCCTCTGAGGGAGCGCGCATAGGGTACTATAATGTCCGCGCATTAGGTAGTCTTACAGGCACAATACCAACGGAATCCTATCTAACGAAGCCAATGCGAACACGAGAATTTGTCACGTGATGCATTCATCGTACGCAATACACAAAGCCACCAGAAGTATATATCGGTGTCAGCAAATATCAAGCCGTGACATTTGCAGATATCGATATTCACAATTGATGCAAGTACTCTTAAACGAGATAGGTTAAAAATCACCCCCAAATGGGTTCATATTCACTCAACTCCATTGATATGGGTTAACCCAACAGATTTTAGAGTGTGGTGTGGGTTCATGATTTATTGGGCTTTAGGAAAACACACAGACACCTATTTTAAAATGTCTCATTATCTAACCCCAAAACACCTTTTCCTACAACGAAAGCAGTCAACACTTGCAGAACAAATTCTTGATTAATTAAACATTTTAATTTTTGCCCCAAGGTATAGCTTATGACCCATCAATGGAACGAGCTTGCCTCAATGAGTGACCATGAGCAATATTTTTGAGGCAAGAAGTGAAAATAATAAAATTTGAACAGCGTTGGCCCGTTATTACCGTTACGTTAGGGAAAGGGTTAAGCAATGACAATGCAAGTGTCGTCGCCAAGACTTTAAGAACTTGGACAAAACCGTAACGTTTTACACCAAGACCATCAAAACAAATTTTGACAGTAATGCCATGTAGAGTACTCTATGGTTACATGTCTTGCTTCCAAAACAAGCAGCTTGTGACCTCTCACTGCAGTGCAACATGCTCTTCCAGTTCGTTTCAATAAGACGTAAGCGGCCATGTGGTGATGTTACTACACCACGGTGTCTTTCGTCATGCGTTTTGAGATCTGAGTCAGCATTTCCATCACGATGAAACAGAATTACTACGGTTATGACATCACGAAATGGCCGTTTAGATGCGCAACTTGACACCCCTACGTGACACCAATCATGCATCGCGGTATAACGTCATTTACGAAATTTTGTACCTATGTCCCATCGATCCAATGGCCGATCAGAATAAAAGTGTCCATTATATTTACTGCACAACCAGATGTGTATATCGATGTTAACCCTTTACCTAACACGAAAGGCAGGCGACACTTGCAAATAAAATTCTTGAATAACTATTTTTTTTTTATTTGTTAGGTCAAACACATAGCTTAAGACCCCTCAACGTTCCAATGAAGGGTCATAAGCTATGTTTTTTTGAGACAAAAATGAAAAGAAAATAATGAAAATTGAATGGTGATTTTTGTGAACAGAGCTGGTCGGTTTTGGCCTTTACGTTGAGTAAAGGGTTAAGAAATCTCTGCCCAAGGCCTGACATTTATTGGTATCGAAATATACATATTTTTTATGGTCTAGTGTTTGATGAACAATGACAACAAGAATACAGAATGTGCGACCTACATAATAATAATTTTTCAATACAGGCCGGTGGCAGTCATCCACCAGAATAAACCGCTGGCTATGGGTTATGTTACACAGAAAGTAGGAACATTCTCCCAAGTGCATAGTCCCTCCGACGTGTTACAGCGATTACATGTATATAAGTTTATGTGACAGTGAGTGTGCAAAAGATGCCCACGTGCAGCGTTCAGATATACTAAACCTTAATCCATAAACATCCCTCATTTCGTCTTTCCCTTTATTTCTTATGAAATTAAAGAGTCAAAGAGGAGACAAAGGTTGATAGCCAGTTAGTGAGAAATTTCTTCATCAAATATTTTAACCCTTTACCCAACGCAGACGATATCAAAATTTATTATTTTAAATACCAATTTTTTTAATTTTTCAAAAAATTTCAACAAAACCATATCATGTGACCCCTCATTGGAACGAGCTCATTGAGCTCGTTCCAATGAGGGGTCACATGATATGGTTTTGTTGAAATATTTTGAAAATTTAATTTTTTCAACTGCTCAATTTGCATATTATGCCGGCGGATGCGGGCGATTCGTTAGGTAAAGTATTAAAAGAAGATTTGAAAGCTTTGAAAAACTTCTCTTGTTCCTGATTCTCCAGACCATGTGTATAAAATAACTTCTAGAAGAATTCTCTTTTGTTTTCACTTCACTGAATATGCAGGCCTTTGAAAATGATACTTAAAAACTCGCAAAGAGAAAATCCGGTACTTTCAAAACGTCCCTTGACTGGTACATTACGCCACCTGCAACGTTTTGGCATTGTAGAGGGCGCTTTGTCCCACTCAAGAGACGAAAAGCCATTGTCAAGGAAATAAAACAGAATTAGAGTTCCCAGCTGTGAAAAATAATGTTTTTTTGGCAGAGGACCTGCATCCTCTCCAGCCCAGAGAAGTAATATTTGTCTTCATGTTGTGTTGGGTAAAGAACGAAGTTCTTACAAAAGAACCAATGAGGCAAGCCCACGTTTTCTGAAGCGCAACAAGTTCTGTAAATGAATTTGATGGAGAAAGTCGATTTTTCATCGAAGGGGCTTACAAGTCTGATCTCATCCATTATTAGCAGCGCAATATCCGCCTGCAGCTATACTTTCACAGGTCTGACTTCATTAATGTTTCTGGATGAAAGGGAGATTTCCGATGTTTCAGTGACTCACGTAAAATCAGTTAACTGTTCCATTCCTGTAGTTTCTCTTGTTACAATGTTCATCCTACAGTACAAAAGGTGACCACTACGTAAAGACTTTAGTGAGGATGGAAGGGCGGGGGCCAATCCGCACAATTCCGGGCATGTGATTGAGAGGCCGTGATCTGCATTGCGCAGTTGAGCAAGATACTTCATATTGATCGACCAGGAACAGTGTGTCTCTATTTGTTAGTGACCCTAGCTTTGTCTTTAGACGTATAACAGGGCGCATAAGGGTCAAAGGCTGCCAACTAGCTACAGGTATACACTGTGTAGAATCCTGTTTGTGGAATGCTATCTACCTAACGTTTTACAATGGAACGTAAACCACAATCTGGCTTATTTTCAGACCGTTGTAAAACGCTAGGCAGACAGTGTATCATGCACGGGGTTCACCGCAGTTACGTATAGACCAGCCACTGGCAGGCTCGTAGCGAGGATTGTATAATAGGGGGGTGCACTAAGGGTAACGACCGGAGGGTCCTAGTGAGGGTTAGCCCCCTCCCCACCAACAGACAAATGTTGCAAAGTCGTGCACTCTTAGAGCGAACCTGACGCATTTATAGCGCGTGTAGCCCTGTATTGGAGAATACTGGTCAGTAGAATGGAATCTCCTTCCCCGAAGTTTAATTGAATTCTGTGAAAGAGAAAAATAAACAGAAGGAAAATTTTAATAGGACACAAAGAATCGACGTTGAGATTCAATGCCCACCTTTCCTTGCGCGACGGTCGAATTCCTAAAAATTTCTAACCCCTTACCTACCGAATCGGTCGATTTCGAACCCTGCTCTTGGAACAGAAACTGTATTCACATTTTATTATTTCCTCTTTGCTGCTTCCGAAACATCTTGTTGGGATGATCCCGTTAAACTCGTTCCAATAGGTGTCCATGGGCTGGGTGTTCGTACAAAAAGAAATCACTTTCCAGAGAAAGAATATTAGAACTGTCTTAATTTCTGAAAATGTGTTGGGTAAATGGACAAAATATTACCGCTTGTCTTCCATCATGTACATTGTGATCCCTCCGTAGAAAGAGCTTGACAAGTTTGTTCCTGGGAGAAATCACACGCTATATGGACTGAATAAAGAATGAAAAATGAATAGATCTCCGTGTGTTAGAGATGCATGAGGCTAACCTTTAACACTGAGATCCCGCGTGTGTGTGTCGTGTACAACGCGTTTTCGGTAAATGGGCAAATCCGTGTTGAATTCAGAGGGAGGTTTAGTAAAATGGGCTGTAGGAGTAAATTATTACTGACTCTCCATACCGATCTTTGTTTATCATGTCTTCTATGCCTCGGCCACCAACTTTTGGTTTAACCCTGTACCCAACGTAACGGCCAAAAGCGGCCAGCTCTATTATCAAAAATCGCCAATTAATTTTCATTTTTTTTCCATTTTGTGTCTCAAAAACATAGGTTAAGACCCCTCGTTGGAACGAGCTCGTCGAGCTCGTTCCAATGAGGGTTTATAACCTATGCTTTTGAGACAAAAAATGAAAAAAAATAGTTATTCCAAAAATTTTTTTGCAAGTGTCGTCTGCTTTTCATTTTAGGTAAAGAGTTAACCACAAATGTATGCATACCGGTTTGAGAAGGTTAATGGTGACATTCCGATGATGATTTATCAGAGAACGACTGCATAATCAATATTGAAAATGAGACGCAGCTTTGAACTACCAATTTCCTGCATTTCCTTGGTACAATTCGGGCTTTAATCAAGGCATACTGTGTAAAATGTCGCCTCGAGGTACAATTGAGAATACTTTGACGATAACGTCTTCGGACACATGGATGAAAAAGGCATTGTTTCGAATGAAGGAGAAATGAAAATGAGTTTTCAACCATTCGCGCTGGAGTACATGCACCATTTCCCCCACTGCATTCGTCTCAGAGAGAACCACCACACTTTCGATGTTCGGCATTTTAAATACAAAATATCGCCGTGTGTTACAAGTGGTAGGACCATGTGACTATGCTTTGCATCCCAAATGTTTGAGATTGTTTGATAATAACAGCCCCCCCCCCACACCCATCCTATATTAAATTGAGCTGTCCTTCTTTTGATATAGCAAATTGTTTAAAAATGTCTTCGTGACGCATTCTTCTCAGCTCTCTGGCGAAGCCAATTTGAAGTGCTGGAAGGCAAAGGTAGTGGTAAGAAGCGACTTTGCGAGAGGAGTCAGTATAGTTCAGCTGTGGTAACCAGTTTTATTGCATACCTGTTCTATGTAATCCCAATCTACAGCAACACTAAACCATGCGGAAAATGAAAATCTGTTTCGCATATATATGCGGAACGGAAATCGTTGAGGGACTACTTTTATAAAAAAAACGAAATTTCACTGGAATGTTCTACAAATCGTGCACCGCAATTACAATATGAATCGCTAGCGATAGCTAAAAATCATCCCGTGAGTTCCAATGTGTTCTATGTGCCAGTAGGCACATAGAACACATTGGACTTAGGGGACGAAAGAGTAACACGGGTTCCCCACGCAGATTTGGTTGGCGATAAAATGTGTTCTTTTTGTTGATAGTTGTCAAATGAATTGCTGAGTGTCCAACTAATAATTGTTTTTATAGACGCGAAGGCGTGTAATAAACACAGAACGACGCGCGTGTTGAATGGGTTAATCGATATGCCACTTGTACCATCGCGGGAGGATAAAACTCGAGGCCTGCGGCCTCTCGTTCTATCCTTCCGCGCTGGCACTCGTGCCATATCGATTAACCCATTCACACACTCGTGTCATTCTGTGTATTTAGTGGTAGCAATATAGGCTGACAGAAGTGATTCGATATCTAGTAACGGAAGGCAAAAGTGGAATAATTTTTAATAGAGCCATGAGAAATCTCTGACACCAGTTCGAAATCATACTGATAACAGCCAGTAGCCACAGTTAGTGCCAAGAACCTGTGAGTGATAGTAGTAGTGGGGACATATATTGATCAAGGACAGTAATCATCCAATAACCATATGGGAACATGTGGCCCTCCGACCCCTTTCCAGCAGTTTGTCACATCACAGCATTACGCCAGCATAACCATTACTTGAAAACAGTTCCAGACGACACATGCAAAAGTATTTTCGAATACCTGAATATTTTCATTTCTCTGGTCTCCTAAACGTATGTCCCTCATTGAAACGGACTCAACGAGCTCGCCTTAATGAAGGCTTATAAGGGATGTTTTGGAGGCAAACATTGAAAAGATATTAATATTTGAAGAGGTAAATGGACGAGGAAAGAGGGTTCATGAGAGAAAAACCGGAAATGACCAGATGAATTGACCTAAGATAACCAGGTATGGCACTAACAGTCAAACATAGTCAAAATGAATTAATTAGTGCGGTTTAGTACTATGATCACGAAGCGGACAGAAACTTTCGATCCGATCGCGACTTTTTGTTAGTTTTTTTTTCATTCAGTCTTGATTTCGCAAAAAATGGGTTAGGAAGTCCCAAGCCACTGGAGTAATTTGTGTCGCTACTAAATCGAGATCTGATCGAGAAGGAGGCCACTTTGGGAGAAGTCGTATACTAGTCAATCGACATGTTAAAAGCAGTTGCAGACGACACAAGCAAATTCCTGATTCGGGCTTATATTTCATCAAAATTTGGGAGAATCCATTTGGATTCTCGCGAAAATGGATGCAAGAATCCATGCCAGCTATGAGTGTCCCAGGGTCCCATGAGGCGACCATGATTGAAGACCTGTTCTGTACTGATAACACATGTTAACCCTTTACCCAATACAACTTTTTTAATTTTTAAATCATAAACTGAATTTCATAACATTTAAAAAAAAAACAACTATATAATTTAATAAAACCTTACAAATATGGATGTCATTGGAACCGGCTCATTGAGCCGGTTCCAATGACATCCATATTTGTTGAGACATCCATATTCATTGAGCCGGTTCCAATGACATCCATATTTGTACAACTTTATTCACTGTCAGTATATTTCTGTGTCTTAGGTAAAGGGTCAAACTGACTCAATTCCTTTCACGCGAATCCTAATCTTTGCGTAAGTCGATTCTCGGATTCTCGTCTGAATATAAGCCCTGCCTGAAATGTATGGTGAGCGCCGGTGGGGCGGCCGCTCCCTCGCCATATTTTGTTCGGAAACTTAGAATTCTACCACACACAGAGAATTTTTGGTTCCTCCAGGAACATAAACAGGTTCTTCAGTTTGTCCTGGTAGGCGAACCAAATTTGGTTACATGGAACCGAACATACAAATGTTTTGGTTCTTCCGTCTTTCAAATTAACTGGACTCTAACGGTCTCCGGACATTACCCCCAAGTTCTGAGGACAGAAAAAGTTGTCTGAAGGGCTGGCTATACTTGACAAAAATAGAAGTGTATCCCAATTAAAATGATGCGAGCATACTTTTTTTTCACACGAACGTTATAACGGTCGCCTGTGGGAAAACATTTAGTTCTGATACAACTATAAAGATGCATTTGTTTGGGTTCTTCAGCGGGGTTTAGTTCTACTTGGAACCAAATTTGGCGCGGATTTCTCTGTGTGCACCAGAAAAACAATAAAGCTAACTCAGACACTGCAGAACTTGCTAGACGGCAGTGACCTAGAAAGAGGAGTTAAATGAAGGGGAAAAATTGCTGAAACAACGTCTACAGTTTACTACGACCTAATCTTTGCTGAATATTATAGGGCAGAGAGAGGATAATAACAAAGCTAGGTACAAAAGCTAACAGACCAATCAATAATGTACAATTAATAGGCAAGGCAATGTACCTGTCATACAAATTATATGACACGCAATCTTGGAACTGTCATAGACAAATGGTGTTTATAGTAAATGTATGATATCATTATTCATCAACGTCATTATAGATTGTGGATAATCAGCTTGCTTGTTGGCCATTTCTCCCCTCAAGTTTAATATAAAATGCAAATATTGACCAATTTATTGACATGGTGACCTGAAA
The DNA here is from genome assembly GCA_031216915.1 of Pictodentalium vernedei. Taxonomy (NCBI): domain Eukaryota; kingdom Metazoa; phylum Mollusca; class Scaphopoda; order Dentaliida; family Dentaliidae; genus Pictodentalium; species Pictodentalium vernedei. The sequence goes on along the minus strand of CM062291.1, from coordinate 114,638,656 downwards.
TTCAAACCCAACTGAAAAAATCCTGATTTTGAGAACAATGATAAATATACGCCATTTTTTACTGTTATCTCAGAAAGATGAAAAACAATCACTTTTCATTACTCAACAGATATTTCAAATGCATATCAGTTTTCTGTCGTGCGTGTGAGTGTGCACGGGGCAATTTATCTTCGTGGCTGAAAAAAACCCAATTCTAGAGTGTGTTCCAGACATCGGCTATATTATATAGGCAGTGACGTCGGAACCACATTTAGTCTAAAACTGCAATCGCTAGATTAACCCCTTACCTAACATGAAAAGCAAACCACACTTTCAAATAAAGTCCTTGAAAAACTATTTTTTGTCCATTTTTTGTCTCAAAAACATAGGTTATGACCCCTCGTTGGAACGAGCTCGACGAGCTCGTTTCAACGAAGGGTCATAACCTATGTTTTTGAGACAAAAAAATGAAAAAATAATGAAACTTAATTGGCAATTTTTGAGAATAGCGTTAACCAACTGAGTAGAAAATCAAAGGTGTATCCAGAGTTTTGGTGAGGGTATGTGGGATGTTGAATTAAAAGACACCCACGATGGAGGAGGTTCTTGGAGCATCCTCAGTGCGGAAAAGTTATCCCCAGAGGATACGAAATGTTTTCCAGATGAATTTCATGCGTATAATTTAGCATTACTTCTCGCACATATTGTGGGTAAAATGGGCAACTGCAACTTTTAAACAACTTTAAACAGCTTATATAAGGAGAGTTCTGTCCCTTTATAGCACAATCCATTGTGGGATAAATTATGCAGTATATGATGTTTTGGTTACAATACACTGTTTTTTTTCAATTGACGACAGTGTTAATCTCTCCTCCTCTCCCCATCTTATCAAGCTGATTTGGGCAAAAACAACCTATATCCATTTAGTTTATCATCTCATGAAAACAATATACTGAACAAAATATAGGTCGCCATGTGACTTTTGCCTTTAAATTTGGTGATTCCGATACTCCCGTCCAGCTATGCACTAAATGAAATAGACATATGTTTACGTACTCCCATCCAATTTTTCTCTTCTTTCACACTTTTCAGATGACAATTGTCACCAATATTTTAAAATTTTATTCACACTTACAAGCTCAGTTCATTTTCCACCAATAAATCAGAGAACTTTTATCCTCCATTAAAGGCCGATAGAGGCGCTGTTTGCACGAAAACAGTGTATTGTAACCTATTTTGTAGTTTCCTTGTTGCGATTGAGGCACAACTAGAATACTGTTAACCCTTTAACTGCCACGCCTACTTAAGAGCCACTTTATCCATATATAGAGGACCTCGATGTACGCCTGTATGCAAGGACGTTTAACAAAATGTTTGACATACTCTATCATCTGATTAATTGTTGGAAGGGCCTCTCTGATTAATCAGATGGTAGGTTTGATCTGCGCATACCAGAACGTACAGGTAATCATAAAAAGGTGACAATAGTCGCTTTCGGCAGCTCAAGTGTTAACCCTTTACCTAACATGAAAAGCAGACGACACTTGCAAAAAAAATTATTGAATAACTAATTTTTTTCATTTTTTGTCTCAAAAACATAGGTTATGACCTCTCGTTGGAACGAGCTCGACGAGCTCGTTCCAACGAGGAGTCATAACCTATGTTTTTGAGACAAAAAATGAAAATATTTTGAAAATTAATTGGCGATTTTTGAGAATAGCGCTGGCCGGTTTTGGCCGTTACGTTGGGTAAAGGGTTAAACACCATATACCGCAATTGGACTATGCTGTGAATCGACAGCCTTCTCCTTACTATGTGTTCTTCTGGAAAATCGAGTATCCCATCGTTCATCCATGTATGAATGAGCTATTCATTATATTCCCAAACAGAATAGAAAGACTCAAACAGAACAATATCTGGGTCTTTTTCATTTTCGAGGAGGGGTGAGTCGTACGACCCAACCGACTCACCCTTTAACCCTTTACCTAACATGAAAAGCAGACGACACTTCCAAACAAAATTACTGAATAACTATTTTTCATTTTTTTTTTTTTTTTGCATCGGAAACACTTATGACCCCTCCCTCAATGAGGGGTCATAAGCTATGTTTTTGAGACAAAAAATGAAAAAATAATTAAAATTGAGTGTGAATAAAGCTGATCGGTTTTGTCCGTTACGTTGGATAAAGGGTTAAAAGATCCCTGTTAAAATTAATTTCTCACGAATGTGTCCAGATGGGGAGTACAAGAGCGTGAGCTTCCCTGCCCCTAATCCGATCTACTTTACCAAAACTGTCCTTTTCCAACAACAATAGCTCGTTTGAAAACAAACAGGGAGTGACATACAACTATATCCCCTAAGTCTTGTGAACGATGCTTTCAGGTCATTTGAAGGGGACAATAAGCCGGTAATCTGAAAAAACATATAGACCCTCAGATTTTGCTTGTATGCAAACACACTATGAAAGAGTAAGACTTTAAAAAACAACGTGAATTCACCTAAATCTGTAATTAAAAAAACGTCAAAGCAGACGAATTTTCATAAGACACGACATCGAGAAGATATCAACGAAGTTACCAGAAAGTGATCGGAAGTAAACACAACATTGTGACATAACTTATGAATACATCCGGTTTCTTATTTTACATTCGCTGCTGTCCGAATAAAAGACCGCCACGAACAAAAACTGTGACTGTGTATTATTTCAGCAATAATTGGACATTATTAGATAAAAGAAATGTATTATTTCAACACTTTACCCCGTAACGGCCAAAACCGGCCAGTGCTATTTTAAAAAATCGCCAATTAATTTTCATTATATTTTCATTTTTTGTCTCAAAACATAGGTTATGACCCCTCTTTGGAACGAGCTCGTTCCAATTAGGGGTCATAACCTCTGTTTTTGAGACAAAAATGAAAAAAATTAGTTATTCAAGAATTTTGTTTGCAAGTATTTTCATGTTAGTAAAGGGTTTTAAATAAAGCACATGTATGCTTCCGATTCGTGCTCCCGCGTTGTGTCCTTGGGCAAGGCACTTAACCCCGACTGCCCACTTGGGGGCACGATGACGCTGTGTACTAAGGAGTACTGCACATCGATGGTGCACATGTCTTCAACCAATCTAACCCAGCCTGTGCCGCGGTGCTGAGTTCAGAGTTACGATGTTGGAGTGCTGACAGCTGCTCGTCGTTGCTCAGTAGTTCTCTCCGGGTATTCCGGCTTCCTTCACCCGTAAAACTGTCACCGACATCATATGGCCCTGGCTGTTAAAGTGTCTTTAAACCCAAATAAAAAAATAAAAAAAAAACAAAACAATTTTTGCTTCCAATAACACCTACAGCATGACTGTGTATCGACAACAGCAATCTGAAATAGATTACATGAACGCGTGCACTCTGAAAAGAAACAACTGTACACAAACTTCACCTTTGTCGTTCTGAAAAAGCTAATTTCGGCGAATATGGAAATGACATTGCATGGGATTTTTCGTGAGTGATCGGCTAACCAGATCGGGATGAAAAAATGCTACCTTTCTTTTTTGAGAAAAACTAAATTCTCGCCATCAAGTTAATTTATTTAATCAGCATCAACACTTTCATACGGATTATATAAGAGGCACAACGACACTTTTGCATAAAGAAAATTGTGGTTTTGTGAAATATTCAACTTACTTTTTTCAAATTTGTTACTTATTGTCCATTTAACTAGTGTGTATTGATTTTCGTGAAATTACAATGATAAAGCCATTGCAAGATTAACTGGACAATTAAATAGTTTGTATCATGGGTAGAAAACACAGGTTATAAAATAAATGGCAACTGCTGTCTGTGCATTCTTCGATCTTCCATGGCAGTCACGTTTTGGAGAAAGTTTGGTCGGTCCCACTTTTCATCATCAAGAAAAAGTACTTCCCATCTCTGAAAATTGCGAGGACGTCCCTGTCGGCGATAACCCTTTACCTAACATGAAAAGCAGACGACACTTGCCAAAAAAATTCTTGAATAACTATTTTTTTTCATTTTTTGTCTCAAAAACATAGGTTATGACCCATCATTGGAACGAGCTCAACGAGCTCGTTCCAAACGATCATAACCTATGTTTTTGAGACAAAAAATTTAAAAATAATGAAAATTAATTGGCAATTTTTGAGAATAGCGCTGGCCGGTTTTCGCCGTTACGTTGGGTAAAGGGTTAAATGCGGTAAACATTTCATAAATGACACCTTGCGGGTGAATATTTGGACGTTCGTCACTTATTTCCAGACGCGGTGGTTGATCAAGTGAAAGGGCCTGGAACAGAATTATGTAACGGAATGAAAGCATCAAGGGAGGTAATCTTGTACACATAATTTTAAGGTTGTGGGATTTCTAATATTTTATTACTGTTGCATTATTCTGTTCCTGTCTTCCTTTCCCTCCACAATTGAATTCCGGAAGTAAGCGAGTAGTTTCCAGCTTACAGGAGTTTTAGCCAACGAGATGGGTTTAAACCTTTCCAACTCTAAACTGCAAAATGGTATCATTCCAGGAAAAAAAATCTTAAGAGAAATTCATCTCACGAAATGAATACCGGTACTATTGATTTTATAAGCTACTAAATATACAAGGTATGCCATGCATGGTTTGTATATCCCACCGGTAAGAGGTCACAGCTGTCAAAAAAGAAATATTCTGGAGTATGTATGCATTTTAGAAAGCCTGGTGCTGGGATGGGATAGTTATCTGTAAAAGCTGGTGTCTATGTGTTTGAAATAAGGGTAGATGGTTTTGAATCAACTTGAATGATCGGTTGGCGCAGTGGCGTTTATCCTGTGTCCTGAACAGCTGATGTGGCATTAAAATGATTCTGAAATGCATTCTAGAGTACCACATTTTTAAACAAAAACTCGGGGAAGAACTTTTCCTCTATGTTTTTTTTTTTGTTTGTTTTTTTTTATTAGGGTTTAACGACACATTAACAGCCAGGGTCATATCATGTCGGTGACAGTTTTACGGGTGGAGGAAGCCGGAAAACCCGCAGAGAACCACCGAGCAACGACGAGCAGATGTCATCTCTGGAACATCGTAACTCTGAACTCTGCACCGCGGCACAGGCAGGGTTAGATTGGTTGAAGACATGCGCACCTTCGACGTGCAGTACGCCTTAGTACACACCGTCATCGTGCCCCATGTAGGCAACCGGGTCCTCTATGTTTCCATCACATGCATCAGGCCCTCCGTTCTTGCAACTGCTGACGTCGCCGCTATTAGTGAACACGACTTAGCCCAGGGATCTGCGAATCACAAATTGTTTTTCGAATCGAATCTCGAATCGAATCGTGTCTCTGTTATCGAATCGAATCTTAAAAAAATAAGTTATTTCATGTTGCACCAAACGGAAGTTACGGAACACTGTGATGACCTTACAAGACAAAGTGAACACCTTAAACACCAATAAATAAATGTTCTCTGTAGCACCGTCGCTGAAACAGCCTGGTCTATCAATATGAATAGTTTTCGTTTTTGAAGGCTTAACTTGTTACTATTCGCGTTCTTAAGAACGTGAATATTAACAAGTTAAGCCTTCAAAAACTAAAACTATGGATAACGTTCTGGGCAAAATTCACTACTTACCTAACAATTAAACATTGTCAATTATTCAATTAAATAGAAATTGAGCGTACTAATGACAATTTTATCCATTTTTTGTTGTTGGAAATGTAACAAATCGAAGTTAGTAGGAGAGATTCGAAAAAATCGAATCTTGAGACTGATTCGGGGTCGATCTCGAAGCAGACGTATGGTATCGAATCGAATATCGAATATTCACAGGAACCTAACTTAGCGTCCTCCCATTTTAATTTGTTCTTTTATGTTTCTATGGAGAGTGAAAGGAGAAGCAAACTGTAAACAATAAAAGGGTCACAAACTACCCAGAAAGCACACCTCCATGAAGAATTTCTTGTATACCCATTCGAATGTACGAGTGTGAAAGTGGAAGGAAGTCAGTCAGAGATGGATCCGGGAGAGGAAAGGCCTGGTGACTATCGCTTCACTTTTTTTAACGTCAGAATGTATATATAGCATCATCTAAACTGAAGGTTTAGAAGGTGTGGGATGGGCATGTTGGATTTTGGAGTTCGGTTTCGGTATTTTTATGAGGTATACTGCGGTATCGTTTCGGTATTCGGTATCTGACTTGACTGAGATTTGTTGATAGTTCCAAAGGGAATTCACATCAGGAAAAGACAAAATAAGGTGTTCATTCTACCACAGCATCACAAATGCCACTGCCAATGAGCACAACAGTGGCATTCTTTTGTCAACACAAATCATGTAGAGGTCTACAGTAATTTTATGATTCGTTCCAAACACACCTCAACCTTTAGAGGCAAATTTCAGGCTTTTGCGATCTCGGAACATATGCTGCTGACAATAAATAAATCACCTAGGCAATGATTTCTAGTCGAGTCTTGGCTGCCTTTACAGGCAGCCAAGACTTGACGAGAACTCACTGCTAAGCAACTGGACATTACAGGTTGCAGTCTAGTGGGAATTCAGGACAATTGCCCAGGCCTTTAGGGGTTAACAAAACAGAAAGGAAAATCAGTCACTTTTTCATGAAATTGAAAACTTCAGCTGCAACCCATCCTCAACAAGTTTTTACAAATAACAAATGTAGGGAGCTTTGAAAATACAGATGGTTTCGGTACTCAATGATTGGTTCGGTTCGGGTTTTCGGTATCCCCATGATATCGGAATCGGTACGGTTTTTCGGTATACTGCCTATTTCTAGGAGATGTGCGCGTGTTTCCCTAATACGTTTACAGAGGATGTTTGTGGAGTACTTGCGCTCTAAACTGTGAATGATATGAGGTATGCGGGATGAGTTTGGGATGGTTTGATTGCGATGACACTGAGCGCAAACAAGTATTTAACATGACACATATACTGTCACCCGGCAGGAATACTTAGGTTCGTATCGCCAAATGCGATTATCAACTCAATCCGTTACTGTTAAATTTACAATCTATCCGTCTGTCTGCCAAAGTACTTGACTTTGTAAAACAAGACTGTTGGCAGATAACATAATTTGGTGACACTTTAACAACCTACCGGAATCTTTCCGTGACAAAAACCTGTGTTGTGATGTTGGAGTCTGAATAAATTGTGGATAAAAAAGTTACAGAATGAACGCATTCAGAAGATCGGATGTGTATGTACAGCGGAGTCCACTTAATTTGGTATCTCTTAACTGAATAATCCTGTTATTTGAATATAATTTCTCAACACAAAACCATTTATCATACCTCCAATACATATTTGACCTGTTAATTGAATATAGGTTATAGAGGAAACTCCCGTTAATTGAATAAAAAAATTGAAACCTGTCCAGAAGTTACCCTGACTCTCCCCAGTTTTCCTTTGTTTATAGACCTATTTGGCCTCAGTACATCCAATACAGCCATTTAATCTATTATATCTTGTTTGACAGAGCTCATGGAGCTACGTCAAACAAGATATAATGGAATAAATGCTAAGTTTATCTCTAGAATACAGAAAAGTGACACAATCCCTGTTAATTAGATACTCCTGTTAATTGAATAATTTTCATTAGCAAAGTGGCTATTCAATTAACAGGGTTCCACTGTACTTGTTCGTAGCGAGGGCACCGGAAGCATTGGAGGGCAAGGGGGTGAGGCACGGGTATAAAAACGGGCACTTGACTCTGGGTATGAGTTAAGACCAGGAATTTACAACGTATCATCAATTGTAATGTAACACTCAATAGTATTGACATTATACAGTACGTGGAGAGCGTATTATCACTAAAACACTCACAGAGAGGAGATTCCACCCAAGCAATGATAGCAAATTTGTTGCAAAGCATAACCAACACAAGCAAAGTTTCAGCCAATGGACCTCCGGGTTAAATCCGGAGGTCCATTGGCTGAAACATTGATTGTGTTTTTTGTCGATATGTACAAAATTTGAAAGTTATAGCTTGGGTGATAACTTCACTCCGCGGGTGATTTAGTTACAATCCACTGTCCACGTACTGTATATATTTATATCGTCCCTCTAGAGGAACAAGGCTCTATCCAGAATGCTAAAGCATCTCACAGGGCATCTTGTTCTACTCACGAGACTATATATATAGAATAAACGTATAGTGTTTTCAAGTAAAAAAATTATTCTATGAGTAGGATTAAGAATGAAACCGACGAGCCTCTGGCGAGTCGGTTTCATTCTTAATTCTACGAGTAGAATATTTTTTTTACTTGGAAACACTATACGTTTATTTTGTTTATCCTATAAATCTTCTACAGATCAGTCGCGGCAAAATCGTGCTATAATTCGCTACAAAACACAGTGAGGAGCACATTGGTGCAATTCGATCGACCAGCAATTTTGGCAAAAATAAACAAGGCGCAGTAATACATTTCTGTCTAAAAATAATTCCCATACAAACTTGAGCTAAACTTGCAAAAATACTTTATTATATGAGCAGTGGGTGGTGTTTTCTACTGGCATTGTGTAATACTTTAAAAAAGATTAAAGAAATCAACAATCAAACTATTAATTATGCTAGATAAATGTGGTAGAGGCCAGAGGTCAACAAGTCCGTCGCTACAAGGGGAATAATTTTTTTCAGTGTTAAACCTATGGGTAAAATTTATCACACTACTAGATGAATAAAGCAAGAAATTATCCAAGGCCTTTATTGTTCAAATAAACGGCCATTTATGGGATAAAAAGGTTTAGCAATCACTCCACCGATTGTAAAGATCCTTTCTTTGATGATTATCAACCAAACTCCGTCATTATTGATTTATTGGATTAAATGTGCCCAAATTATACATATTTCTATGTCAAGAGAAATCCGGACCTGGGCAGGAATATCCACCAGCAACGTGCAAGGAGTTAATGTTAATGCAAGCTAGGCTCCCGCGAAAATTCGAAATTCGATTCGAAGGCAACATTCGATTCGATTCAATTCGTAATCGGATATTTGAATAGTTTCGAATATACTTCGGCCATAAGGTATCACGGAACTAAATATTTTCCCATAGGCGACCATTAGAACGTTCAGGCGGAAAAAAATATGATCCAATCACTTTAATTTTGGCATTCAAATATCTCTGTCAAGTATAGCCCTTCAGACAACTTTTTCTGATCCGAAAACAGGGGGTCATGCAACAAATAAGAGAGAAAAAACTGACACAAAGGGAAGTACCGGTCACATGCACATATTTTTCAGGGAATTCACTACAAAAACACTCAAAAAGTAAATTGCATTTTTTTAGGTCCAAAAGTCATCAAATCACCCTCTTTTTTATCAGGAATATTCAACAATAATGCAAGATGTCAATAGAATGTTTCAAACGTTTATTGAAACAATATATTTTCCCAAGGCTGTTTATTTTTAGAGAATGCATCATTTCCGGTTAGGGCGGTTAACTCTGATTTCAATATTTTGTTCCGCAATACCATAACCATGAATGTTTACAGATTGTAATTGATCATTATTTTACAATCAGTATTGTTCTGAGTAGAAATGTAACTGACTTGTAGCTGTAACAACGTCTGTAGCGATGTAGCTACAACTGTACAACAGTTGTAGCTACATCGCTACAAACACTATTACCGATACAACTGTTCAATTCACCTAATTGTGCATTATGACCAGTGACTAGTATTTTTTTTCCGTGACTAGTTTTTTCCAAGAAAACATGTGATAAAAGAGAGGTATCAGCCCTATCAGCCAGGTGTATTTAATGAAAGTGTCAACGACACTGTCGCTTAACCTGGTTGTGTGTTGTGTTTGATGAAAAGCATAATGTTCAATGTTTATGAAAGGATTATGAAATAAGACAAGAATTGTGATAATTTGGAATATGTTAATTTCTGTTTCCCGTATGCTATGTTTTCAATAAAAATAATTTGAGGTGTAGACTGTACTAGAGAACTGAGGGGTGGGTTAATATGGCCCTCACAGTTAATGTATGCTCCTCACAGTTAATGTATGTCAACCAAAGTTACAAGGTTACAGTGAAATTATTCCAAAAACGAATCATCCTGTCAAGGTACAATGAATTCCCTTCATAAATATGGCCTGCAGACTGTGCTAAAGGTTTTCGGGCTTCGAGCCTGTGTAACGATCATAGTTGACTGAAAAATTGCAACCAAAAGGGGACGTCCTCGTCTAGACATCATAGTCATCCTACCAAGTTACAATAAAATCCCTCCATTTTAAATATGACCTGTAGATTGTGCTAAACGTTTTGGGGTTTCGGGCTTGGACAGCCATCACGGTTGACAGACCATGACCAAAAGGGCACATTTTCATCTAGATATTATACAGAGTCATCCTACCAAGTTACCCTGACATCTCTCCATAAATACGACCTGTAGACTGTGCTAAAGGTTTTCGGGTTTTGGGTTTGGGCAGCCATCATGGTTGACCGATCGCGACCAAAAGGGGATGTCCTCATCTAGACATTATACGGAGTCATCCTACCAAGTTACAATGAAATCCCTTCATAAATGACTCCTCTTTGCTAAAGGTTATCGGCTCGGGCAGCCATTACGTCTGAATGATCGCGACCAAAAGGGAACTTTCTCATCTAGACACTATCTGGAGTCATCCTACCAAGTTATGATGAAATACCTTCATAAATATGACGTGTAGACTGTGCTAAAGGTTTCGGGATTCGGCCCATGTAGCCGTCACAGTTGACCAATTGCAACCAAAAGGGGACGTTCTCATATAGACATTATATGGCGTCATCCTCCCAAGTTACAATGAAATCCCTCCATAAATATGACATGTAGACTGTACTAAAGGTTTTGGGTTTTGGGCTTGGGCAGTTGTCACGGTTGACAGATCGTGACCAAATGGCGAAATTCTCATCCAGACATCATTCGGAGTCATCCTATCAAGTTACAATGAAATCCCTCCATATTAAATATGATCTGTATACTGTGCAAAAAGTTTTGGGATTTTGGGCCTGGGCAGCCGTCACAGTTGACAGATCATAACCAAAGGGGATGTTCTCATCTAGATATTATACAGAGTCATCCTACCAAGTTACCATGAAATCCCTTCATAAATACGACCTGTAGACTGTGCTAAAGGTTTTCGGGCTTTGGGCTCGGGCAGCCAACACGGTTGATCGATCGCGACCAAAAAGGGCGCGTTCTCATCTAGACATAACCTCAAACCTGCATATGAAATTTCGTGACGATCGGACAAGAACTACGGGTGTAGCCTGTGCTAAAGAAAAATGTGAACAGACTCATAGACTAACAGACTCACAGACTAACAGACTTCCACGCGCGTGATGGCAATAGCTTATCTTGACTTTGTCAAGTTAAGCTAAAAATGTTTATTGCAGTTGTTTCGAAGCCACTAAGTCAACAATTTGAATAGTTTCAATCAATAGCTAGTATATTGGTTTATATCTCAATTTATAGTGTGGGAACTGGGGAGGCAAAAATGCTCTCTATGTAACTGTGTTCTAGTAATAATCGGGGTTATTATTTTAGAAATAAAATTTTCTTTTGATGACGTATCCATTAACTGTGATTCGATTCGAAGCTCGATTCGAAATTTGATTCGATATCCGATTCGATCAAAATCGGCAATTCGCAGCTCCCTAATGCAAGCTGCTTAAAACTAACAGAAAATGTTACGTGAATTCGGTATTTATTTAACATAACCGAAAAAACTCATAAAAAAGTTGACAGCCCTTCTGCCCTATACTGGCTATGCGTGCGCATACGTGTGTGTGTGTGGGGGGGGGGGGGGGGGGGGGGGGGGGCGCTGCACGACCCACCTATGATACAGACTATTCATTCTGAATTTTATTTCTGAATTGAACTCTTGCAGTGTGCTTTGATGGCAACTGTCAACTTTGAAATAGTTACAGTCAGGCTGTGTACCAATAAATCTACCCAGATCTATTCTATTATTGATGATCGTGTGTATGCATACGTATTGGGTATACAAATAACGTTGTTCATTAGTTTTTTAAATCTGATAAAAAATTCTCCCAATCACTTTGATCATGGAACATTCATTGATCCAATATAAGATGGCTCAAAACGTGATTCATCTCCACCCCATCAGTGCTAAAAAGGAAATGTAAGTTCGATGTACGATCCTAGGATGGGGCTGGGATGTTAAGAAAGGATTACTGAATTTTTGGCCAATCTGTTTGCCAAAAATACAGCTTCAACAAAAAGCTAAATGATATATTCTGATTAGCATATAAAGGTGCTAAAATGTTTTCAAATGTGCATGACCCTAAGTTGCACATTCAATATGAATTACTCCCAGGTGGGTGGACTGTATCTGATATTTTGAATTACCATTTCACACCGTTTACAAGGTTCATATGGCAATCTAGTATACTATTAGTTACACGGTGTTTCAACAGGGTGTACGGGACTGTACTACTCTTCTGAGATTCGTATTTCCTGAGGCTGAAAGCCGAAGGAAATACGAATCTCAGAAGGGTAGTACAGTCCCGTACACCCTGCTGAAACACCATGTGATGAATTTATTACCCTGTCCCTTCGAGTTTTGTTTTAATATATAATCCCCAAACGATAAATCTTGATAAAAAGTAATAATTAGAGAAACTGAAATAAACATATCTTTCTTTATAATTGAACAAGAACGGTTTGGAGTTATTTTGCCTTCGATTGAACTCAAACATTTCGGAGCCTTCAATTCAAAGGCATTGGGAAATGACGCGCCGTTATTATTGTGGGGCACAGGTTGACTTTATAAGTGTTTTTTCGATACAGTGGTTCGTCGTGTGCCTTGGAGATTTATATTTATTTATTGGTGTTTAAGGTCACATATTTATGCACAATGGCTAATCATGACCGTGACAGTTTTACGGGTGGAGGAAGCCGGAGAACCCGGAGAGAACCACCGAGCAACGACGAGCAGCTGTCAGCCCCCCAACATCGTAACTCCGCACTGCAGCACAGACAGGGTTAGATTGGTTGGAGACATGCGCACCATCGACGTGCAGTACGCCTTAGTACACGGCGTCATCGTGCCCCCGCGCGGGCAATGGAGATGAAGTGTCTTGCCCAAGGACACAACGCGGTTGCCGCAGGTGGGATTCGAACCGAGGACCTCTCGGTTTGCAGCCTGCACCTCTACCTACTGAGCCACCGCGCTCCGGTGCCTTGGAGAATCGGGGACATTATATTCAAACTTGTACAAGTGCTAATATAAGTTTCAATGAAGAGACAATTCATATAACGAGATAGGTTGCATTTTCTCGAAACCACAACGGATCTGTAGTGTAGAAACACCACAACAGTATCCCTCTTCTCGACAGTAAAATCAGAAATTGGGGGTATGTACACATTTTATTTCAGGTTTTCTGAATATTCTCATGAAACAATATTGTTCTCATTTTGTTTGTGAGTCAGAATGTGCATTATTACTGACGAAAATTTTTGAGGCGATGGATGAGAGAGAAATCGGCGACGTGTAGTCTGTACACCTCTTTTAGCTGTCACGTGATATTCTCATACACCCCGTTGAACTTCGTACATCCTGTTGGAGTTAAATTTTATATACTGGATGTAATGGTTACTGACAAATCAGTAAGCATGTGGTTCTGAAGAAGACTGTAACACCAAAAGTGAACGGAGAACTGACGTTGGACAACAGACGCCAAATGACGACAAAAACTCACACCGACTAGCAGACAGGTTATGTCCTAATAACCCTAAGTTGCACATTCAATATGAATTACTCCCAGGTGGGTGGACTGCATCTGATATTTTGAATTACCATTTCACACCGTTTACAAGGTTCATATGGCAATCTAGTATACTATTAGTTACACGGTGTTTCAACAGGGTGTACGGAACTGTACTACCCTTCTGAGATTCGTATTTCCTTCGGCTTTCAGCCTCAGGAAATACGAATCTCAGAAGGGTAGTACAGTCCCGTACACCCTGCTGAAACACCATGTGATGAATTTATTAGCCTGCCCCTTCGAGTTTTGTTTTAATATATAATCCCCAAACGATAAATCTTGATAAAAGTAATAATTAGAGAAACTGAAATAAACATATCTTTCTTTATAATTGAACAAGAACGGTTTGGAGTTATTTTGCCTTCGGTTGAACTCAAACATTTCGGAGCCTTCAATTCAAAGGCATTGGGAAATGACGAGCCGTTATTATTGTGGGGCACAGGTTGACTTTATAAGTGTTTTTTCGATACAGTGGTTCGTCGTGTGCCTTGGAGATTTATATTTATTTATTGGTGTTTAAGGTCACATATTTATGCACAATGGCTAATCATGACCGTGACAGTTTTACGGGTGGAGGAAGCCGGAGAACCCGGAGAGAACCACCGAGCAACGACGAGCAGCTGTCAGCTCCCCAACATCGTAACTCCGCACTGCAGCACAGACAGGGTTAGATTGGTTGGAGACATGCGCACCATCGACGTGCAGTATGCCTTAGTACACGGCGTCATCGTGCCCCCGCGCGGGCAATGGAGATGAAGTGGCTTGCCCAAGGACACAACGCGGTTGCCGCAGGTGGGATTCGAACCGAGGACCTCTCGGTTTGCAGCCTGCACCTCTACCTACTGAGCCACCGCGCTCCGGTGCCTTGGAGAATCGGGGACATTATATTCAAACTTGTACAAGTGCTAATATAAGTTTCAATGAAGAGACAATTCATATAACGAGATAGGTTGCATTTTCTCGAAACCACAACGGATCTGTAGTGTAGAAACACCACAACAGTATCCCTCTTCTCGACAGTAAAATCAGAAATTGGGGGTATGTACACATTTTATTTTAAGTTTTCTGAATATTCTCATGAAACAATATTGCTCTCATTTTGTTTGTGAGTCTGAATGTGCATTATTACTGACGAAAATTTTTGAGGCGATGGATGAGAGAGAAATCGGCGACGTGTAGTCTGTACACCTCTTTTTAGCTGTCACGTGATATTCTCATACACCCCGTCGAACTTCGTACACCCTGTTGGAGTTAAATTTTATATACTGGATGTAATGGTTACTGACAAATCAGTAAGCTTGTGGCTCTGAAGAAGACTGTAACACCAAAAGTGAACGGAGAACTGATGTTGAACAACTGACGCCAAATGACGACAAAAACTCACACCGACTAGCAGACAGGTGAGGTGAAAAAACACAAACAAGAAAAGACCACCTGACCACAGATTCCCTAACGTTGTAAAGAATCATGAAAAAAATCCGACTAGAGTGGCCATCTTCCAGTTGAAATCTCTGTATGGTTCAGTATTCAACCTATTAACCAACTGTAGCCACATATAAGCAGCGAAGCATGACACCTTGAACCAGGGTTGGTGATTTTTTAAAAAATTGATTTCTTTTATTTAAATCAGATTTTTGGTATTTAAAATCGATTAATTTGATTTTTATTTTTTATGCAGTAAATTATTCACCAGAGGATAGTTTTTCCCACATGATTCCTTTAGATAAGAGAAACAGGAGTGTATTGGTAGCAGGTTGTATTAAAAGCTACCCAAAGATTGGGCACAAATAACTGATACTAAAACATTTTCCTGTGTTTCCCATTTCAGTCTTTGGGGTGGCATGAGGCGAAGAATTTCAGATTACATTTTGCACAGAATCGATAGCGTAGATGGAAGTAGAGAGGAATTATTGAAACTTATGTTTTCTGATTGTTACAGCATTGCTTGAAGGAAGATGACTTCTTGAAAATCAAATTTCCTACTTGCAACATTTTTAAATCACTGATCCTTGTCCTCAGAGCTGATTTCGTATTTTTGATGGGTTCATTGAAAGATTATCATATATATGGTTTAAGATCGATATTCACTAATATGATTCTATTCATATGAACTGAAAATTATATAAACTTATTCAGGAACATTTAACCCTTTACTTAACATGAGAAGCAGACGACACTTGCAAAAAAAATTCTTGAATAACTAATTTTTTTCATTTTTTGTCTCAAAAACATAGGTTATGACCCCTCGTTGGAACGAGCTCGTTCCAACGAGGGGTCATAACCTATGTTTTTGAGACAAAAAATGAAAAAAATAATGAAAATTAATTGGCGATTTTTGAGAATAGCGCTGGCCGGTTTTGGCCGTTACGTTGGGTAAAGGGTTAACTAACCCACAGCAAATTCCAGTAATCAAGACACACATGCAATGGGATGTATATTGCCACTCTACAAATTAGTTTTAACTGTCATAAACACTGCCTAATTTCTGTATTTCGACAGTTAATGTACATTCCAACTTGTTTGAACACATTTCCAAGTTGTTTGAAAATATATATTCCTGGCAATATGTAAGATTGATTTAACTCAGCCAACCCTGCCTCGCACCAACCCTTTTTTCACGAAAATACACAATTTTCTCCCAAGTCGATCATGGGCGACAAGGGCGACAAACCGTTACCAAAACAAGACGTCTTCATATCAAAATTAGTCGCTCTGCCAAATGTCAAGAACATTGATACAGAAAGGCGATCTGCAACATATGCTTAAGCAATCCAAGATGGCTGCTGTGGAGGCCATTGCAGGCTGCCGACCGCGACCATAATAGGATGTTCTCTTCCAGGCATGAACCCGAACGTGCATATGAAATTTGGTGATGATGGACAAAGAAATGCGGGCTGCAGCTCAGACTGAACGAATTATGGACAGTCTTCTGAAGAAATCCGGGATGGCTGCCAAGTTGTTTAAGGCAGACGACAACCATTAGATAAAACATATCTTTTGATTCCTTTTCCACGATCAATCATACAGTAAATTCCCTCAGCTTTGTTAGAAATACTTTGATAATAAATAGAAAGATAAAATGGACAGACAGGTACATTATTGATCTTTTTGCCATTTTCAATATGCGTTTATTGCGGTGATACTAGCTGAATATTAAAAAATAGAAATACAAAAGATAGTAACAATCACGATACATCGACAACGAGAGCCAACACATATTCTAATAATACAGGATGTAATTTCTTCCAAATGGTACCTTTGTTGTGTCCATGGAAACCTCTATATCTACCATACTAAAACCAGAAGGCGCACTCTGAAATCACTTGGATTAAAAATCAACCCGAATCAACTGGGTTGAGTGAATATGAACCCAATGGGGTTCATATTCACTCAACCCAGTTGATTTGTGTTGATTTTTAACCCAGATGATTTTAGAGTGTGTTGTCTTTGCTTACTAACGACTTTTGTTTCCACCTGTCAATTCAGGCTTTGAGATATAATTTTGCATTTTGAAAATATGAAAACCCTAACCTCTCACCTAACAACACAACAACTGCTGTCGACTCTTAAAGACCCCGCCCTCTATGAAAGAAACACCCCCCCCCCCCCCAAGAAAAGATAAAAATTCAGAAGCCAGTGCAATGACTGAAAATTTTCATTGTTTGCCTCAAAAACATAAACTTTTAACCCCTCAATGGAACAAGATCGTTGCATTGAGGGGAGATAAAAAAAATGAACTTCAGATCTATGTTTCAAATAATTTGTTACATCTCCACACCTTTATAAATATATAATGTTCAGGACTGCAACTGGAGGAAATCCCTCCTTTTTAATTTTTTAGTGCCATCAGAGGTGACTTTATGCGCTGTTTTTAGCAAAATTCAATGAGATTCCGGATGTTTGTGGAGAACAAAACTGCTTATTTTTAAGTTGCTATGAGATTTTTGACAATTCAAGAGCCCTGCAATATAAGGATTAATAGGGTGAAATCATTTCTGCCTCAATCATAAAAGAAATCCTCCAAAACTTATTTTAAACAAAAATTCCCAGGACCTAAAGTGGCATGGTAAGCGCCTTTTGAACTATTATTAATCTTATCCACCAACATTTACATCTAACTGAAGTTGAGCATGATCGACTCTGATACTCGGTGTTAGAATTCATTGAAAAAATAATAATTTCTCCATTGAGTTCCTTGTTAAATTTCAAACCCGTCTCAAAATATGTCCCCGGGGACTTGAACACGCATATGAAGTTTGGTAATGATCAGAAAAGGCCGTAGCGCACACTGAACAAATTGTGGACAGACTTACAGACATCCACACGCATCGTGACAATAGCTTATCTTGACGTTACACTAAAAAGAGATGAGCTAAAAACACAAAGACTGGCGTCTACAGCAGCATTTCTGAGCTTTAACAGTCTATTAATGTAACGGCAATATATACTATTTAAAAAAGTAGGGGATATCCAAACTGATGTTGAAATTTTCGGAAAATGGTATTGGATACGCGTGATTGGACACATCAACATGTTACCAAGTTTAGTGTGGATCATGAATGTCACCGGCCCGCGAAAACTTCGTGCAGGTTTTTGGCACGAGCGCCGCGTTAATGTCTGTGGGGTATGTTTTGAAATTTTCATTTGTACTGGACGGGCTTTTTCGGAGGTCTCATCATTTTTTGTTTGGTATAAGCTCATTCATCAATAGTTTCTGGTCGAAACGTAACTTTTGAGGTATGCGAAGACTGACAAGTGACGAACGTTTACGTGCCGTTGGCATGTTGGATGCTGGCAACAGAAGACTGTAGGGGCTCAAATTTTCAACGTTACTCAATCGGTGATTAGCAGATTGTGGTCAGACTTCCGTCAGGCAGGCAATGTTGATGACAGACGTCGTCCAGGTCGTCCAAGTCGACAACTCCTAACCAGGATCGTTTCATCCGAACCATAGCATTACTTAACCGCCATCAAAGTGCCTCAGAAATTGGACAGCAGCTGCACCGAGCGATAGATGTGCGAGTCAGTGGTCAGACTATCCGAAATCTCCTACACAGCTGGAATTTGTACGATCGACGATCTCGAATAATTCCACGTTTGACGTCACATCACAGAAAGGCGTAATTGGTGTGGAGCACGACAGCGCTGGGACAATCGTCGGTGGAGCAACGTCATGTTTTCCGATGAAGCGAGGTTCACTCTCGACTTCCACGACAGGCGAAACAAAGTGTGGCGGTGGCGGAACAAAGGATACCATGACGTAACCGTTAGACAGCACGATCGTTTTGGAGGTGGATCGGTTATGGTGTGGGGAGGCATAACCATGACAAACAGAACAGCATTGCGTGTCATCCAAGGGCGTTTCACAGGGCAGTACTACCGTGACAACATGCTAGCAGCTCATGTGGTGCCATTTGCGCGACGTCACGACCGTTGATTCATTTTCCTAGATGAGAATGCAAGAGCACACAGGACCCGTGTCGCGACAGGGTTCCTCCAGGAGCAGAACATCACAACACTGTCTTGTCCAGCACTAAGTCCAGACCTTCCACGAATCGAGCACGTCTGGGATATGCTTGGCAGGCGCGTACGACAACGCCAACAGCCCCCTACCAATATCCAGAAACTCGCCGCTGCACTGCAGGAAGAATGGAATAACATCAGTCAAACTGATATTGGACGTGTGGTGAGGGGTATGCCTCGTCGGATCCGCGCTTATCTCGCGAACCGAGGAGGATTTACAAGGTACTGAGGTCTTCGACTGAAGAATGTGGTAAATTCCCTGACCGTCCATGTCTTCGACAGCTCATTGCGTGGAATGTGTGCTTGTCAGACACCCAACTATCGCTGAAATTATTCACCAGATGTCACAGTGCAATGCCTCAACTGTCTTTGTGATGAAAATATATTTCTTCATATATCTCCCTTTTATCAAATATCCCCTACTTTTTTTGAAAATAGTATATAACCAAAATTTGGATCTTGTTTACTAGAGGAAGTTGCAAACAGAAGTTCCGCCCAATGTGTCTGATGATTTAGGAGATTTTAAAAGAATTTTGTTTTTTTTTAGGGTAGTTTGCCCCCAGCCAATCGGGGCTGGCAACATAATCAATGAACCTAGAGGAGTTCCCCGAAGATTATTGATGCTATGTTTAGTTAGGCTAGGGACAGTGGTTTGGGAGATGGGAATGGAGATGCAAAAGTGAACAGACAACGAATACAAGTAAACGGGCGCCAAGTGATAGCAACAGCTCATAATGACTTCAGTCAGATGAGCTAAAAAAACATCGAGGGGAATGTAAACAAAATCAATGAGAAGACAATTGCCAAACCGCACACTGGCAAATCGGCTTTTAATTCTAGTTAGTAACGTATTGTCACTTCATCTGCATTCTATACCATAAATAATATGCTGAGAGCCGCAGTTTTGTTTACAATTTAAATTCTTAATAAATTCACCTTTAAAGACTATTTTTCGAGGCGTCAATCTCTTTGTGGTGAGGTCCGACCTCGATAAAACCAATATCAACAGCTTGTCTGGTATATTTGAGCCGAGTGCTGGCAATTTTTGATAATATATAATAATATATCTTTATTCTGCAGTATACTAGTACATTAACAACGAGATAACATTACAAACTACAAGAACATAACCTAGTATACAGCATGGAAATGGCATAGCCTAAAAGGCTGTCTTCCTGCCATTCCCATAAAAAAAAATATATATATATATCAACTCGGTTTAGCATCAGTGTAACAAAAATTCTTTTCAAAGACAGGAATATTTATAGTTTGTTTATGAATCATGTGGCTAGATGGGATCAATAGGTCATATGCTGGGAGGAGGATGAGATACCAGAGAGTTTTGATGGCTGATACAATCGGGACAGGCTGGGTTGTCGCACTTGAAGTTTGGGCTAGTATAAGTACTTAAAATTTTATGCGTTAATGATTTTTTGAACTGATGATATATTATGCCAGAAAGAAATAAAATGTGAAAGTGTTGAAATATGTTAATGAAGCTCATGTAAACAAAATCCGCCATGCCGGTGTGGTGAACAGCTTCTGTCTAGAAAGTATGGTGGGCCATTTCAGTTAATGATGTTTTCTATGACAGTATGACTCAGTCCAAGTACCATTCTGCTGGAAACGAGTCAGTCCTAGAAACACTCAGATATGAAACCAGGACTGTGATCGGGAAAAAAACTGATTTGGTAAGCAGTATAGTTTAGGTGTTTCCATAAATGCCATTTAAATGTCCCAGGCTCCCAGTTGCATTAAAAGAGAAATGTTACTTTATATTCTAATATTTAGCTCATCGGAATAAAACACTGAATTATAGCTGTCACTGCTTTTTAATGCGATCATAACCGTATCTGTTGTATCATATCTAGTCACGAGAAGTGTTGTCTGAAAACAGTCACTGGGGGGTCTCAATTAACAGAGACCCGGTCATCCATGAAATTGCTGCCTTTTGGTTTTCTCGGGTATCTGAGCCAAACACACCCTGGGTAACATCACTGACTGTCTTTTGCCTACCATACTTTAAAAAAAATCTTACATCCCAACATGCATCAAGATGGCTGCTTTCTGTTTATATCAACTTCATTAAAATATTTACCAATCTTTACTACCTCTTATTCCATTTATGGTGCAATATTTCAAAATTCCGGGTGTCGGTCCAATAATACCACAAAAAGAGAGAACTGTTGGTGTTGGTTTGTGGAGGTTTTACCTCACAAAAAGGGAAATAAGTGCCTGGTAATATTTTCTTTAAAAGGGAGTTTATTAAATATTTGAATTATAAATTATATTTTTGGAAACCTTAGCATATCTTATTTATGGTATAGAATGCACCATAAACTATGAATACAATGATTTTAACCACAATTTTCGCGAAATTGTTTCTATTTTAAAAAACTTGATTCTTTTTATAAAATTACTCTTTTTCTCTATTACATGTTTGGGTGGAGGACAAAATGCTAAAATAATATTGATTTTCGCGTGGCACTGGACAATACTAAGTGACATTTTTTTTGTATCATGCTGTTCATTTGACTTTTTCTCTCTATTTTTAGCATGAGGTTTTCAAAGGATCACTGTCAGAGACTGACTTTACAAGAGAAACAAATAAAAGAGAAAGTTCTAGCCAAAATCTACAACTTACTTTTTCTAATGCATTAAACAAATTCCCGAGTTTTAAAAGTCCGACTCACAGTCGAATTGGTGTCACAATGTATGTGAAAAAACCCAGAATGTGTCCGTTACTTCCAGATTCCGAACAAAAATAAATCTATTTTTGGCATTAGACATTTTCCACGTCGAAACCGCTCAGTTACGAAATATCGCTTGGCAGATAGTCTTTAATCCTTCTGATTTCAATCACGAATAAACCTTATCGTTTTTATTATTTATTGAGGCTAGTTTGAATGGTAAGAGAATGACACATGTTTATCTATTGAGCCTTTTGAATAACATGGGGCAGAAATTTGTTTTTCCTTATTGATAAAGTTGCTGGTTGAAATTACCAAATGACACCCCTCCACCCACCCCCAAATATTCAATGAATAATCACTGAATTCTACGGCCTATTGTGTTGTTCCCTTGATACAGACAAGACATGAATCCTGTAACAACTACCAAGTGCAAAACATAATCTCAACCATTCAATTTCTGCTAATTTTCAAGTTTAATCTTCTAAACGTTAGGCCATGGATTGGTTCCAATAAGTAGCCATCGATGTCAAAATACCAACGTTTTTCGCGGCACATTTTTCCAGTGATTCCTGGTGAAGGCGATCCGAAATTTGACCAATTATCTTTCAAACAAGATTTAATTGGTAATATTTGTAATTTTGTATGTAAAACAGCATTATTCAAGAAAAATCTGTTTTTCTATCAGGTGCTATATGTAGGAGTTGAGAAAAAAAATTTTTTTTGTCTATATACCCGTATCTGGTAACTAAATGGTAAATGGCGTAATGGTCAACAGTTACTAGCTACATGTTGTTGCAAATTTGTGTGACTACAAACAGAACATGATTTGCAACTTCTTAACTTGATGAAAGACAAATTCGGTGGTCGAGAGAAGTTGACTGATGCAGGCTTTCCAGTAACATTATTGAAAACCCAAGATTGCTGCACACGGCAGTTATGTTAGGTAAGGTGTGACATGTGCATGCTGTAAATAGCCCTGTAATGGAACGCGAGGATAGGAAAGAATAACATCAATAAAAACATGAAGAGATATGATAGTTTATTTCATGAATATACATGAGCTTATTGCAATATGAAAATATTTCCTTGTTCACACAGTCTGTAATTTATTATAAACAACTTAGGGAAAGCAATGGTCAATTTCATAACAATATCATTTTGTTATCTGCCAACTATTGTCTGATCTCAAGATCGTAAAAATGGTAAATGTTGATTTATCTAGAGGTGGACCTGTTTTCTAAGCCATTTACACCAAGTTATAAGTGCTTGCGGGCTATTTATTTTACACAACCTCCTGACCATATCAATGATAGGATTATTTGCCGAAATGAGTTGAATTCTCATATTTTCACTGGAACCTCAGGTTTCGTCAAAAAATAAAAGGACGCATCGTCAAGTTATTAATTGGAAGACACTTTATTTCTATAAATTTACAAGGAAATGGTCTGTGAATTTATAGAAAATAAAATTTCAACATTTTCGTTATGAATCAGATAGAATTAGCTAATCAGCTAAACTCCTATTTATCCATGCAATATGAAAATGTTGAAACTGTTTCCTTACAAAGTTAAAATAACCCGCTGTTACAAGTTTCAAACTAGATTTATACTTCATTACGTTCTTTGGCAACAATGCAACATTATCCTAAATACTAAACTGTGCTATTAATTATTGGTAAACTTTGAAAAAATTAAATTGTTTTGAACTTGACACATTTTCCTGATAAGACTTCTCTTTGGTCATTACGTGAGATAAGAATCAAATACCTTACACATATCTACTGCTAAAATAGTGGGAGGTGGTATACTTCAAAGAGAAAAAAAGGTAAAGGTTTGAAAGTTTTAATGCATCATTGCTGTGTTTTTGAAAAAAAAGAAACATGAAATCAATTATTTTAATAAATTATTTTACTCTCTCGACTGACAGATCCTGATTGTTCAAAACATAAAACAAGTTAATTTCACGAGTACTTTGATTATTTAACTATTTTAATGCCAAATATGATATGAAAGGTGTAGGCCAGAATAAACCACCTCAATCCATGATTTTCCACTATAAGGCAATGAGTTTTTGCCACAAGACATGTCAACGGGAAGATCACAAGCAATTTTTTCCAGCAGAGAACAGCATTTCATCTTTACAAGTTGCACAGAACATGTACATCAGGCCGAAAAATAATTCACTTCAAGCCCCAGCAATCACGTATGGATATACACACTTTTAACACCTTTTCCATTTCTAAGAACAAGGCCAGGAAATGGTACCAAACGTTTTTACACAATAAGGTCCACTGGTTCAGTATTCAAGGCTCATCTTGCAGTACTGTTTGTGGGATCAATCTATTGCAAGGATGAGACTGGTCTTTTATTTAATGGTGTTTAAGGTCATATAGTTCTGCACAATGACTAATCGTGATTGCAAAAGTCAATCAAAGTCAAGTCCAGCTAATCGATTATATCCATGTTGCCCATTTTAGAGAACTTCAACCCAAGCATTGGTTACTGGGCCCTATTTAGAAGCAAAACAGAGATTGTAGAGAGAGGTCTGTTAGTAAATGTGTTGAAATTAGTTGAATTTCTTGTACTATATAATTTGTGAAAGTTCAGTTTCTTCAAAAAATGAAACATATTATAAAATTATTAAATGCAAGATGTTTTGTTTCCATACCTACACAAGAAAAATAGTCCATCAGACCATTTCTAAGTAAATTTATAAAAGAAAGTTTGGAAAGTTCACCTCGAATTTCTTTCTTATCTCTCCTACTGTCTTTTACAGGAACTGTACACATGATGCAACAGATCATGGCATTGAAACAGTTAAAATAATGCCAGCAGAAAGGGGATGTCAGGGCTATTAAAAATGAAAATAAAAATAGCACTTGTGTTGACTGACTTAAGTTACCAGACAACCTCCTTCATTTTTAGCCCTGGATTATTGTGTCCAATATTCAGTTTATGTAGATGCAATTTTTATTTTTGCATGAAAATAAAAGAAAATCTTTGGAAAACTTGGAGAAAACAAAAATAACTGGTAGTATGGAGAGTATCCATAGGCACTCTCCAATTATTTTAAATATTACAAATTTAAATAAACAAGATATTATTTTTCATTTGACTGAATATGAAACATGTGCAAAGAAAATTTTGGCTTTTGCTCTAGTACCTTCATTTTTTTAAAGCTCTGATAGTGGCTTCTAGCACTCAACCAAATAAGATAGGCTGATACATCCTTATCTCATTATGTTGCACGCTGAATAGCACGGATCAATCAATAATTAACAACCTTATGTAGGGCAAACAAATTCAAGGTATTTTATAAACTTCTGTACATTTGATTTAGTCAAAGATACATCACCAAACGTGCATTCTATGTCTGTGATAAAAATAACATACCATTTAACCCTTTACCTAACGAATCGCCCGCATCCTTTTGCGTTATATGCAAATTGAGCAGTTGAAAACATTAAATTTTTCAAAATATTTCAACAAAACCATATCATGTGACCCCTCATTGGAACGAGCTCATTGAGCTTGTTCCAATGAGGGGTCACATGATACGGTTTTGTTGAAATTTTCTGAAATATTTAAAAAAATTATATTTAAAATAATAAATTTTGATATCGTCTGCATTGGGTAAAGGGTTAAGAATAAAAGCACTGATTAATTAGGTTGAAATAATGTCACTTCCAGAATATGAAGATATTTCAAGTGAAGCCCGACATAACATTCAGGTTTCACTAATTATTTAATGTTGCTCACTTCTCAAAACTCATACTTTTAGAACAAAAATCCAATTAATGATTCATGCTTATGACTCCTTATATAAAACAATCACCCATTTGAAATTCAGTTGTTATTTGCTGATTGGTGGTTATGTTTGATAACACGTTTTTTAAAGTATTTGATATTATGCAGATAATAAATATTTTCCAGAGGATGTTTTTAAATGAGATTTTAGGGGAGTCTAACACAGGTTCTCACACTCTTACTGTTACAAACATACATTCTCACATTTTTCTCACCTTATCCAGACCAGCTCAATGGACACATGGAATAGGATGAGCCATGCATCATTACTCCCCTTCCGATTCTAAGACTAGTGCATCTATACAGAGCACACCTTAGTTTACCTCATTGTTTTCTGACACCATTCTAGCATTTCCTACTGTAGCAGTATTTTACCCACAACATGACCAAATAGTTACCTATTATATCTTGTTTGACAGAGCTCAATGAGTGCTCTCAGACAAACTATTACTGGTTAAATGTCTGAATTACATTGTGTACATTGTGAGAAACTTTATTCCTGAAACACTGGTTAATGATGCCAGAATGAAGAGTTTAACCCTTTCATCCCCAGAGGCCATTTTTCCGGCCAGGTCACAAGCTACGTCATAATGTCATTAAGTGGGATGGCTACAAGGTAAATATGTAGTGTAGACCAATCAATATTTTCAACATGCAGCCCCAAGGCTGCAAGTTGAAAATATTAATTGGTCTACCCCAAATGATAAATATGGACTCTTCCAACTGCGGCCATTGAACTGACATGGAAGATACCACCAGGGTTCAAAGGGTTAAAATGGTTCTGGAAATTTTTTATATTTTTGGCAGAACTCAGAGAGCTGTTGATGGGAAAGGAGATTTGCCTTTAGAGTAAAGGACAGCACTTTACAGAACTATAAGAGATTTGAATATTATGAAGAACGGTTAATATTGACTTTTGCTTTCCCAGCATACTACACAACTCTACTTTCATCAAAGTATATTTAACATAACTTTCCAAAAGACACCACTAACATATAAACAAGAAGTAATAACAACAGCTTATGTACAATGCCTGTAAATCACCTTTGTGTGTATTTCATTATATTATATTATAAACATACTGCCAAGTATACAACTTAACAGTAATAAGTCCCAGAGTCACTAGAGACTAGATACCCCTTAAGTTCTCAAACAAGAAATACATCACACACATAAAACTCACAGAAGGCTTGCTGAATGAATAAAGTTTCAACCCTTGACTGCAATAAGGTGCCACCTGTACTTCTAAAGTATTGCAGATGGCGCCTTGTTGTAGGCAAGGGATGAATGGTACTTGTCACTCTACAATCTAGTGTCAAAATACAGTGGAACCCTGTTATTTGAATAGCCACTTTGCCAATGAAAATTATTCAATTAACAGGAGTATTCAATTAACAGTGATTGTGTCACTTTCCTGTATTCTGGAGATAAACTTAGCATTTATTCTATTATATCTTGTTTGACAGAACTCTATGACCTCTGTCAAACAAGATGTAATAGATTAAATGTCTGTATTATAGGTCTATAAACAGAGGAAATCTGGGGAGAGTCAGGGTAATTTTTAGACAGGTTACAAGATTTTTTATTCAATTAACAGGAGTTTAATCTATAATCTATATTCAATTAACAAGTCAAATTTTAACTGGAGGTATGGTAAATGGTTTTGTGTTGCATAATTATATTCAATTAACAGGGTTATTCAGTTAAGAAATATCCAATTAAGTGGACTCCACTGTACCACCAAAGTTTTTAGTACCAATAATTTCTGACAAAGCAGTTGAGAATTTAGCCAATTATATTTTCTTTGACAGAGCAAACTGAGCTCGATCAAAGAAGATATAATTTGTTCAATTCTTTCATCTTATCTGGGCTGTGAGTCATCAAGAAAAAATATTGTACTGCGAGAGTGGTAAGAGTTAAAACTCTTTGAGTATGAATTGGAGATTGCATCTTGAAGTACTGTACCATATTTGAAGCTATAAACATTACCAAAGTCAGAATGAGACCTTGAAGTGTGACAGCCACTTTCATCACACTTTTTCTGGGAATAAGAAAGCCTTTTTCAGAAGACGTTCATGATATTTTCACACAAATATCCCATTATTTAAACCAAAAAAAAATCTGAAAAACATTCAGGCTTAGAAAATAGCATCACAAATTCCTGAAATTTGTTGGCTATTAAGAGCATGTATAAGGCTGATGATAGGACTTAACCTCAAGGCTGTGTGAAGAAGACTGTTGCTTCAAAACTATTGGCAACTTTCAAGATAATTATATTACAGATGTACCAACCTGTAAGGGCCTGAATCAAGAAAAAGATGTCAAGATTTTTAATAATCCAAGCATTTGACATCTGGTGAAAAAAAATCAGAATGACAATTCATTCACAACCAAGTCTGGATATAAGCAACCTGTCATTTCCAAAACGAGGTCCCCAGAGGGTGAATTTGCTGATGCTATCCCATACAGTGGGCCAATTTATCCTCTAGGTACATCTTTCTGTTTTGGCTTGAGACCTTGATTCAGATTGAGGTTCACAGAGGGAAAATTTTGTGATGCTACCCTGCTGTGCAGGGTAGCATCACCAAATTCACCCTCTGGGGACCTTATTTTGAAGATGAGAGTGTGCTTATTTTCAGGCTTGTTCACAACTATGACAAGGCGAACTTTGTATCTGAGCCATCTGTTAAAGAGATGATTCAACAAAGGGTGGATAATAATCTCCAGTGCTTCTGGGTTCTCAACAAACTGGTGCTGTTCTACACAATTCATAATAAATAAAAAGCTACAAAAACATGATAAATATAAAAAGTGTTTAAATATTATGCCAAGAAAACAGCTATAATAGGAAACACTCAAAATATCACAATGCATCGCAG
Source organism: Pictodentalium vernedei (assembly GCA_031216915.1). Classification (NCBI taxonomy): domain Eukaryota; kingdom Metazoa; phylum Mollusca; class Scaphopoda; order Dentaliida; family Dentaliidae; genus Pictodentalium; species Pictodentalium vernedei. The sequence continues at coordinate 114,610,004 of CM062291.1, read as the reverse complement.
TCGCACAGAAGCTGCATGTTTGCAATTCCTATCGCACATCATCTTATAAAAGCTCAACATTGAAATCCATACTCGATTTCATCTGTCATTATACATTATGTAACAGATATTTAAGTGGAATAGATTCAATTTTTCTGGTGAAAAAGTAGCAGTCATGAACACTTACGCCATTTCACAAATACTGCTAGAAGCCAACATTTTCACAAAATCTGTATTACAGTTTATCAGAACTTGTCTGATGTTTCCATGCCACTATCCTGACTGGAATAAGCGTGCAACTAATTCCAAACACAATTGGGGAAGGATGATAAATTTTGTGATTAATACTTGGAACGTGCCTGTCTGCACTAAATATATACATGGCAGTGAGGCCTATGAAAACTGTGTTGGTTTAAAGTATACAAAAAACCCCAAACTATATTGAAAGGATCATAGAATGGGATACATTGGTGGCATATGTATATATGAGGTCTGTTAACTTTTTTCAAAAAGTTATCCCATGTTTCCAATCTGGTAACTTTGCTTTTCGATTTTATTTATTTAATGAGGTTTAATGACACTTTTGATAGTTTTTGATTTTAATAAGTGCTAGAATGCACTTGTTATGAGAATGAGATTCCCTGATTTCAACAAATGCAACAGTCGTGGACTGAAAATGACATGTTAAAACACTGGGAGAACTGTGTTCTAGATGAATGAAAATAAATTACAAATGGCTTAAAAGTGTTTCTTTGATCTAGGATCCTGAATGATGAATTCAAATACAGAACCCACAACAGAGCTTATTTTAAAAAAAAAAAAAAACTACGGTTCTACACTAACTTCCTGAATAGAAAAATGAAATAAAATTCTCATGGTAGTGACATTTCTGAAACTAATGACAATGAAAATATTAAAAATAACTGGCCTTCATAGCTTTTTTCAAATATTTTGCAAATAGCATTTTCAGTGCCAATGAAAAATATTTCCTGTCTAGCTCTTTGGTCAGTTTCAGATGGAAACAAAGTAATGATGACTATTAACTGGTAGAGTGCTAGGGTATTTTGAGGAGTTACATTTATTCAGCAATTGTTTTGTTACAGTTTATTGGAGAGTGCCTCTGAGCACTCTTCAATAAACTGAAACAAAGCATATTCACAAAGACAATATTATTTACTTCTAGATGATATTGAAAGCACATGCTCAGACTATGACAACTTCTAGCACTCAACCAGTTACCTCTTTGAACCCGAGAGGCTGTTTCGTCAGCCCAGGAACATAATATGTCATAATTTCATTATGTAGGATGGCTGCTAAATGAATGTGTGGGGTAAACAATCAATATTTTCAATGTGCTGCCCTAAGGCTGCATGCTGAAAATATTAATTGGTCTACCACCAAATAATGAATATGGAGTCTTCCAATTGCTGCCACTGAACTGACATAGAAGATACCACCAGGGTGCAAGGGTTAATATAGAATGACTGCAACTTCTGCTGCAACAAAATAATCCTGAAAAGTGTATGCACAGGTCAGAGCCTTTACTAAGAATAAACTGAACTACTTTTGGAGAAATCTGAACCCACAGGGAACATGTGTTTTATAGACCAAAACCACATTAGTATGTCCAGTGTGACAATCTCATTTCTTAAAATATAACAATTCAAAAATGAAGTTTTTTCTTTATTTTAACATTTTTAATCTACTGTTTATTACTGAATTACCTTACCATACAATGTAGTTTTCAAAGTTCAAATGGTTTTAATCTTTTACTATTATGAAGATGCTCTTGCAGCTCAGGTACTTAAAGTGTAAAACAATACAAATATGCATACAGGGTAGTAAACAATAACACTGGATAGATAGTGCATGAATATATTAGATGACAGCACTTTTTAAGTTGGTGACACTGGCATAGCCTAATCATTATCATAGATCAGACAATGCCACAGAGAGAATTTCGGCCATGCACCTAGCTATGGCTGCACGGTATATCGATAAACCGATACATACCGGTATTTAAACCAGTATCGTTTGAATACCGGTGTCATTACAAAAATATCGGTTTATCGACTTTGTTCATTTACCCACAATTTAATTTTCAAGATGTCTTGAGTTTTAACTGTAGTCCCTAATGAATAATATTATCCTTTCACCCAATGAATCGGCTGCATCAGGCTATCAGCCCATGTGATATACAAATTCAGCAGTTGAATTTTTTTTTTCAAATTCAAAAAAATTAAACAAAACCATATCATGTGAACCTGTATTGGCACGAGCTCACTGAGATCATTCCAATGAGGGTTCACATGATATAGTTTTGTCAAAATGTTTTGAAAAATTCGATAAAATAATATCTAAAATAATAAATTTTGATATCGCCTGCATTGGGTAAAGGGTTATTCGAACTGTATTATCAATGCATGCAAATTTGTTCATTGTGATGGCTTATGTCCTGATTGTGGTACGTATGTTCAAATACCTGAACAGTCTTTCGATATACCGGTATACCATGGTATTTTTTTGAATACCGATACCGGTATTCAGTTTAGAATATCCTGCAGCCCTACATGTACCTATGAATTAACAAGCAGAGCGCTAGTTTCTTTACTATTCAGAATTTGTTCTCATGAACTTGTTTATTACAGTTTATTAGAGAGTGGCAACGGCACTATCCAATTAACAAGACAAATTCATATAAACAAAATATTTTTGCTTCTGACCCAACATGAATGAAGTATGTCCACACAATATGAAGACATTCAATCATAGGAACTTCTCTTTCAGTGCAGCTCAAATATGGATGTTCGGCACCTTTCAACAGAGACGAGCTTTGGATTTCTGGCAATGAATGGTCTGAACCATTAACTTTGAAAGTGGCTATATGAAATGTACCTTAGGCTGTCCTGGCAACAAGCTGCACTCAATATATGAGAATTCAGTAAACATCCCTAATACACTTGAGATTTCAATCATGGATGGTGTCTGTGAGTGCACAACTTTGTGATTTGGCCAGAAATGTTGAAATCAGACCAAGTAACTTGAAAAACTCATCCATTGTAAGAGTGGTTGATTATTTTCATTAGTTAGTACAGGGGCATCAATAATTGCTCTGTCATATTTTATTTGAGAGTGCTCTCCAATAAAATGTAAAAAGTGTTTAAGAACTTTTCAAACATCAACAAATCAGTGTTTTTCAACCTGATACATGTTGTGACTGAAAAATTCTACATGACAATATTAGAGGCACTAGGCTATACCATATTCATGGTGCTAAAAGCTGGACAAGAGGCTTCTTATTTTTGGCCATAATTGCTAAGAATGGTCTGTTCCTTCCTTTGTGAAGGAAAATTTCAAAATTTGAAATTAGCAAATAATTTGGAATTAAGGACAACTGTTATGTTTTTGACAAGTTTTAGACTGAATAAAGAATTGTACTATTTAACCATAAATAAGGTCTATCAAAAAAAAACTTCACTTTTCTCAGCCAATTTTCTCTCAATTTTATGAGGGATGAAGACTTTTTTGTTAACCCTTTACCTAACAAATTGTCCACATCCGTCCGCATAATTTACAAATTAAGCAGTTGAAAAAAATGTATTTTTCAAAATAATTCAACAAAACCATGTCATTTTAACGAGCTTGACGAGCTTGTTCCAACAAGAGGTCACATGATATGGTTTTCTTGAATTTGTTTGAAAAATTTGAAAAAACAAATATTAAAATGAATTTTGATATTGTCTGCATTGGGTAAAAGGTTCCACAATTCTGAAAATAGTTGGAATTACTGATTTACCTCCCTACATTATTTTGTGGAAAAAACAATGTTTTCAACAGAGAAAATTTCCTATACTTCACTTGCAAATGTAACCAACTATATCTTGTTTGACAGAGCTCAGCGGGGCTGTCAAACAAGATACAGATGGTTACACTTTTAGTACTACAAGTGCTAATAGTGTCGCTGTCACTGAAAAGATTTTGGGGGTAAAAACATAGGTGATGAGGCAGATTTACAATGATGAGGGAGGTGCCTCAGAAACAATTTTTTTATTGGCCTAAGATATCTGAAAACAACGTAAAATAATTTGTAACAATTAGAGATCTAAAGGCTCTGCAGAAACCCTGTACTATAGCAGGTTTTGTTGCAAACTGCAGCACACAGGTACAATCTATTGAGGTGGGAGTATATATGTCACTGAAAATGTGCTTTTTTGAACTTCTCTTCAATTACACAATATTCTTTGAACCATTCACACAGAATATCATAAAACAAATGATTTGTACACTCTCCAAATAAACAATACTGATCCGTACATATGAAGAACTGACTGCCATGTGCTCAGCTGAAAGTCAATATCACATTTTGATGATTTCAATTTGTACCAGTCCACTGTTAACTGTGGTAGCCATTTAAGTGTACGTATGATGTTGCAAAGCTATTTGGATAATATCCCTGTAAGTTCTGTTGAAGCAACGTATTATGTAGTGTCGCCTGCAATGAACACAATGTTGTTTTAAGCATCAGCTGACAAAATGAACAATATTTTTCCTGGAAAAATAGTTTCTATCCACACATAACACAGTTCTTGATAAACTGATAGTTATATTAAAAATATTCAATGGGTGATATTTCTAAAATATAATAATTATGAAATATACAGCAAAAAAAACCAAAAAAACAACTCATTTCATCTCTCCCATTCTCTCTTTGAGTTAATTTTTATTAATGTTTCCAAGTGAAATTTAAATTTCATTCCATTACTTTGGAGCTATCATTATCTGGCAGCATACTTTCCAGTATAAGTTCATTTATACACAGAATCTCAACTCAAACAATTTTACATAGTTGGCCCACTTAAGCAAATGCTAGTTAAAAGAATGGCTCAGAGGATTTCATATGCAGTGGCGCCCATTTAGTTGGATTATTTTGTCCAAACATAAAACCATTTGCCACAACTTCTGCACAGATTTGACTTCTTAACCCTTAAGTCCTCGGATTAATTTTAAAGTACTTATGGCCTTTTTCTGCTTACATAGTTATTGATGACTTGGCAGTGGTTCTACATCACTGCTGGCTGCCTATACAGGCAGCCAGCAGTGATGTAGAACCACTGCCAGGGAAAATTCAGTCTACACACAAGAGTAATAAAAAAGATTACACAAGGGAGCACCTGCTTCAATGCAATATAAAAGTGGCGCTTTGGGGCTATATGGGGGCTTAAGGGTTAACTGCATACAGTTTACAGTCCAGTCGCTGTGGACTGGTCGTAATCCACACCTGGGCAGTGATGTCCACACATGAGTTTACCAAGTAATAAAAATCACCATAAGCAAAATTTTAATTAATGAAGCACGGGGCTGTACCTGGTGCTTCATTAATTAAATTTTTGTTTATTATTCCCATAATTAGTGTTTGCAATCTATTATTATTGCAACCATGGAAATACTGCCCACCCCGTGGAAAGTGACCAGTCCACGGCAGCTGTACTATATAGAATAAAATCCTGTTAATTGAACAAAAAGTCTTGTGGTGTAACAACGAATTACTCCGACGATGACCATATTCCCAATGTTTATTATTTATTGGTGTTTAAGGTCACATATTTCTGCACAATGGATAACTGTGACTGCAACATGGATTTTAAGTTAAGCCCAGCCGATCTTTTATAACCTTGTTGGCCAGTGTAGTACCGGTGTAACAGGATATCTTCCCCCCCACCCTGGATATCTTCCCCCCACCCATAAAAAATTTTTTTTTGATTAATTTGACATTATTTGATGATGAAATGGTGAGAACAGATCCTGGCCTGGATATCTTCCCCCCCCCCCCCCCCCCCCCCCCCCCCCCTTCTCCACCATGACACAAAAATTTTTATGGTGAAAGAAATAGATTTGGGACTTTAAAAATGGTTTCGGATAAACACTGAGTTAGATGGCCTGGATATCTTCCCCCTCACCTCCCATTCCAACCAACCCTAACTCAGTGTTTATTCGAAACCATTTTTAAAGTCCCAAATCTATTTCTCTCACCATTTCAATATCAATTGGTGTCAAATGTTTGACAAAAATTTTTTTGTCATGGTAGGGGGGAAGATATCCAGGCCTGGATATCTTCCTCCCCCCCAACTCCATTCCAACCAACCCTAACTCAGTGTTTATCCAAAACCATTTTTAAAGTCCCAAATCTATTTCTTTCACCATTTCATTATCAATTAGTGTCAAATGTTTGACAAAAAAGTTTTTGTCATGGTGTGGGGGAAGATATCCAGGCCTGGATATCTTCCCTCCCACCTCCCATTCCAACCAACTCTAACTCTGTGTTTATCCGTAACTATTTTTAAAATCCCAAATCTATTTCTCTCACCATTTCAATATCAATTAGTGTCAAATGTTTGACAAATATTTTTTTGTCATGGAGGGGGGGAAGATATCCAGGCCTGGATATCACACCCCCCCCACCTCCCATTCCATCCAACCCTAACTCTGTGTTTATCCGAAACTATTTTTAAAGTCCCAAATCTATTTCTCTCACCATTTCAATATCAATTAGTGCCAAATGTTTGACAAAAATTTTTTTGTCATGGTGGGGGGGAAGATATCCAGGCCTGGATATCTCTCCCCCCCCCCCACCTCCCATTCTAACCAAAGGGTTACCCATGTACCTTGAAAATTGACCATGGCAGTGTCAAAGATGGAAAATTATGGGAAGTAGCTTCAAGCTGCATCATTCCTGTTGTTTGTATACAATGTTTCATGTGCTATAACAACTTTTATTGTTCAAGTGCTATAACAAATTACATTGCTTTATTAGGTTGTTGCTGTTGATATAGTCTGGAGTGAATAAAAATATCAAATCTTTTGTGGGTAGTTAATTTTCTCATTGTTTATATCCAGGCCTGGATATCTTTCATTATCAATTAATGTCAAATGTTTGACAAAACATTATTTGTCATGGTGGAGGGAAGATATACAGGCCTGGATATCTCCACCCCCCCCCCCCCCCCCCCCCATCTCCCATTCCAACCAACCCTAACTCAGTGTTTATATCCGAAACCAATTTCTCTACCCAAAACAGTTACACTTCATGCCACATGACAACATGAACCAGAATAGTTGAGAAAATACTGAAATGATTTTTTGTCACAGGTTTTCAACTGGATGAGAGCAAGATATCCAGGTTGAACCTGAAAAGAACCAACATTTTGCCAAAAAAACCCCATTTTTCTCGCCATTTCATCATCAAATAATGTTAAATTAATCCAAACAAAATTTTTGTGGTGGGGGGGGGGGGAAGATATTCAGGGTGGGGGGAAGATATACTAGGATATCTTCCCCCCCGGAGGGGAAGATATCCTAGGATATCTTCCCCCGTGGGGGATGATATCCATGGGGGGAAGATGACGTGTGACACCGGGTCCTATTTTACCAGTAAAAAAAAGAGCTTGTTTTACACAGTAAACAAGCACTGCTTCACTTTCCAGGGTTCCCTGGAGATTCCCATGTTAATAGACCTATTCAGCCTCAATGCATGCAATACAAGCATATAATCTTTTATATCTTGTTTGACAGAGCTCCATGAGCTCTGTCAAACAAGATATAATGGAATAAAGACTGAGTTTATGATCACTAGAATACAGAAAAATGACCAACATCATGGTAATTATACACTCCTGTTAACTGAATATTTTTTACTAGCAAAGTGGTTATTTAATTAACAGGGTTTCACTGTAATTGTCAGATATCAAACCATTTACCATAACATCAATATGAATCTGACCATTTAACTGCTTTTGTTAATGATTAGATCTCCTTCAGTTAGTAAGAATGCAGAGATTTAAGCATTTTATCCATCCATTATGTCAACTGACAAAGCTCAAACTGTTCAGTGAAACAAGATTAATGGATGAAATTCTCAATTTATCACCGTGTATAAGAAATTAATAAATTTCTTTTGAACTTAATTTCTTGTCAACTGCATATTTTCAACTGACAAGTTTCCTAATCAAGGGGTAGCAATCTAATGCCTTTAAATACCTCAATTGTGGTAGTTTGAATCCCAATACTTTTTGGACAGTCCCTTAGAAAACTTGATGTTACTAACTGAACTCCACTGACTAAACACCAATATCAAAAACACTTCAATTCACTTCAAAGCAAGTGCTTCAACATGCAGGCACATGGAAGTCTTTAACATAATTGTCAATCATCATGACAGAGTTTCCAGTGAGGTTTTGGCTCCCTATACAGGCAGCCTTGATCTCACAAGATATCACTGCCAAGCTGTTAGATCTGGGGTAAAAGGCTAATATTAGCTTTCAAAACCTTTCAGCAGAGCCCAGGTATGATATTTATCACTGAACCATTTGACAGCTTGATGAAAAGGGGGATCAATACACAACAGCTGAAGTCATATTTACTACTGAATCCGTCACATGTCTCAGTTTTAGTCACAACTCAAACAAAAACCTCTGGCAGGACCTCTGGCATGAGAGACCAGTCCACTTATCCACCACTCTTTCTATTTCCTCAAATGCTTTGCTTGAAATATTTAGCTCACAATAATCACTTGGCACATGTGCAGACTGTATATGGCAATTATATAGGGTCAATGGTTAATAAAAGGGTTGAACATATGTAGCAGCAGAACCTAGAGAATCATTTCTTCACACCACTCATGAGAAAAATTTGAGTAATTCAAAATAAGGTGTTGGTAAATTTCTATTTGGTAATCTGTGAATGTCCACCTTACTGATTGTTCCAATTTCAATTAACCCCTAGCACTCTGGTAGTGCAACAGAATTTTCTCCAGTAACTCTGCTTTTCTCTTGTTTAACTATGAATTTAAGCTATTATATCTTGTTTGACAGAGCTCAATGAGCTCTGTCAACCAAGATATATTTGGTTAAGTATCAAACTGTATTATTTGAAATATTTACTGCTGAAAACATTGTCATTCTGACATCAGAGTGCAGAGGGTTAAACAGTAGAAGAAGTCAGTAAAGAACATTTCTGCAATCAGCAGGTAGTAAATATACAGAACCGCACATACATTTGAATGGGTTAAGAATTATCGCACGAGTTTGCTTTGGCCCATGATATCACAAGAGCCCATTCAAACATATGTGCAGTTATGTATTTATCATACACCGCCCATGTAACAACCAGTCTACACAAAAATTGAACTAAAAACACTTTCTGAGTTAATAATTGCTGCTTTTCCTTTGTTGCCAAGAAGACATCACTGTTAATGGGCAGGGTACCAACCCTAATATGCTTTTTAATTTTTACGGCATTCGATTGGTCAAAACCAATTGACAGGGATCAGTGTCACAGTCACGATGATAGAACTTCAAATATTGACTAAACTGCAGGGAGAAACACAACAAAAAGTGTTTAAATAGCTATGTTTAGCACTCATCATCTTTATAAGACCAGTTGTGGAAAGTATTTGTCAAGGAACAAGCAGTCAGAATGTTATTTTTATTTTTTACATTTTTGACTCGAATCTGATTGTTTAAATATCCTGGGTAAGCAAATCTAAATGAGGAACTTGGAATGGAATTTCCAAGCGATCTCGACTCTGGCGAATTTGACAAATGAATGACGTAATTTATTTAGATGGGTTCCTTGTCTGTTTATGTTCGAAATGAAATCGAACGCGTTTTGTATCACCACATGTGCGATACAACTTTATTTTTATCGCACAGGCAGAACAATGGAAATCCTGTGTTTTACATTAATAGGAGTGTGATAAAATACAAAGAGAACATGATTCATGTTCCCACTTTTTATCCATTTGTCAGAAACGTTAATATTTATGAATGCATGATTTCAAGGTCCCTTTCAGCACCTATGGTTATATAAGGATCACAGCAAGGGTATGAAGTAAACTTTAGCTAATTGTTGATATTTATACTGCCAAATTTTGCAGACATGAATCCAAGGCATCAGTTACAAGGAATGACAATAATACTAAGTAAAACATCTTTACCATAGTGAATCAACACTGTTCCAGTTCCCAGAGTTCCCACACAAAAAAATGGGTCATATTAACTGGTACAATGCTAAATTATTTTTGATCAACAGAATCTATTCATATGTCTTTGCCGTGTTACAATTTATGGAAGAGTGCCCTTGGGCACTCTTCCATAAATTGTAACAGGGAAAATCATTACAGTCTAAATAATTTCACTTTGAGGATAATATTAAGCACTTCCACTGAGTTAAAGCCTTTAAGTTGCAGTGCCTGCACTTAAGATTAAAGCTTAACCCCTTGAACCCTAGCGGCCGTTTTTCCATCCAGCAACATGATACGTCATAACGTCATTAAATAGGCTGTTTAGTAAATGAGTGGGGGTAGACCAAACAATATTTTCAATGTGCAGCCTTGGGGCTGCATGTTGAAAATATTGATTGGTTTACTCCAAATAATGAATGTGGACTCTTCTAATTGCTGCAATTGAACTGGCATTAAAAATGCCACTAGAGTTCAAAGGGTTAAATATGGGCTTCTAGCACTCTACAAGTTAACACTTTAACTGATTAATCCCCCAATATCTCAGTTTTTCTTGATTTGTCATGAAATCAAATCATGGCCAGTTTGATAAATTTCTCATGCATAGCGTTTTTTTCCATTCAAGTGATTGATAAGAAAATTGATTTGCCAACAAGGACATTGTCTAATTGGTGATAATGTTCCACCTGCTGTCCCAACTGACACATGGTATGGTCATAATGAAAAGATTTAGGTAAAATTTTGTGCACCTTTTTTATCCTTTCCACTTTTTGAGAATTTTCCCCCTCTGTGACTAAATATTTCAAGCAAGGCATCCACCTACAGGACCAAGCTCTAAGAGAGAAAGGAGAACTCTCTTGTCTGGACTTCACTGCTCACAATAGCGGCTTGTAAAATGGTGATGTATGTGTTTTCTCTATAAAATGTAGCTCCTCTATTTTGTTGGGTTGATTTTTATCTTCTGCCAAGTATTTTCCTCATACATACCTGGTAATTACAGTACATGGAGAGTTGATTACCACTAAACACTTGCACAGTGGACTTTCCATCCAGAGAATAAGCCATAATCTGTGGAAAGGCATAGAAGCACAAGCAACGATTCAGCCACGGGATGCTCAATACAATGCCAGGATCCATTGGTTTGAGAACTCAGGGGTGGGCCCAGGAAATGTGATGAGAAATGGCATGAGAGTCCATCCCAAACTGCCAAGGGATTCAGGGTCACTAATGTTCCTCAGAAGCTGAATCGTTTGTCAAGCCATTCATAAAAAGTAGCATGGTACACCATAGTATTGTCCTAAAACACCCTGGTATACCATACTATTAACCTGGTATACATGGTATTTTGAGACAATACATGGTATACCATGGAACCCTTTGAGGGCAATTACGTGATTATACGGCCATATCTTTGCAGGTTACTGGTATTGGGATGTAATAGGATTAACTTTATTTATTTATTGGGTTTTAACAACCCTTTCGACAACAAGGGTCACCTTGTGTTATACAGTTTTATGGTTGGGGCAAGCCTGAGTACCAGGGAGAACCACCGAGAAGTTTCGAGCAACTGTCAGACTCTCCGATGTACATGAGCAGGGTTAGCACTGGTTGAAGGCAAGTGCACCATCGACATGTAGTAATCCTTAGAACACACTGCCACTCTGCCCCCATGTAGGCAACCTGGATTAAAAGGCTCGTCCAAGGACAAAATGCAGTTACAACTGGTCAGGATCGAACCATGTACCTTTCGGATAAGACCAATGCTCTTTACCCACTGAGCTCCACACTCCCTATTCGGACTAAAATAAATGTTAAGATTATAAAGTGATTATGCAGTTTATTGACAAAAATAAGCAAATACTTGCTTCTGCAAATATATTTGCTCTCGAGAAATTTGGAATTTTTTAGAGTGGGCATACAATAGGTCTACCTCCACCAGAATTGACCATTGGAAGTTGCTTATGGTCTTATTATTTTTCATTGAATTTTACAGTTGTCTGATGAAAAGCCCATACCATGGTTGAAGTTAGATGCAACCCATTCTCAACAATCTGTATTCATCAATAAAAACTGAAATAAAATGCTATGCAACCAACTTCATTTTTCTGAATATATTGAACATCTAAAGTTATTAGTAATTTGCTATATATCTGGTCTATGGGTATATACACTATTAAGTGGAACTAAGGTGATAAACTGAAACTTTCTTTGACCAATGCAATTTACAATACATAATAGTTTCTTTATTGTATTCAACATCCTGACTTCATTTTCATCTGCCAAAAAGACATTTCCAAACCTCTTTGTTCCTTTTAGGATTTCTGAGGCATGTTTTGAACAAGAAAATTATATTGAATTGGGGAAACATTTTTATGCTGTGTGGAGTGTGTGGACTGTGTGGAATTCAACAATTTTCATTAACTCCACATCCAAAATGACCAGCAGATAACATTTGCACAAAAAATATCTTGAATAACTAAATATTTTCATTTTCTGCCTACAAAATATAGTTTATGACCTCTCACTGGAATGAGTTCAGTGAGATCTTTCCAATGAGGGAGTCATAAGCTATGTTTTAAAAGTTGAAAAAATATTCAAATTTGAAAGGCTGTATTTGGCCATTGGGTTAGGTAAAGGATTAACTATTCATGAATGACTTATAGACATCCATGAATGACGAATGGATTTCCACCAGGGAAATTCAGTTCTTAAGAGACTTGTCCAGAAGTGTGGACAGGTATACAGACAACAGAATATCTTGTAGGTGAAAGCAAAATAAAGGAGTAAGAGTTTTCTTGTCAAGACTTGGACACCTTTATAAACTAAGAATTAAGGTCAAGCAATTGCAATGCAAAAGGATACCTTGTTAAGATAGAAATCAAAGCAAATATCCAGGCTAAATGGAAGTGCTGAATGTACATACCTGGTGCTTTAATGGAAAATATTTAATGTTAATATTTTATTAACTAACAGAGATACAGTAGGAGTGGAATAAGTGGTAGGGTACCTTACAGGAAAGAATCTATTCACTTTTACCTTTGCAAATAACACCAACCTCTGGCATTTGAACTTGGAACACTCTCCGAGAGAGCATTCTAAGATCTTATCCCACATATTGGTATTATCAGTGAAGGAAAAAACAAGAACAATTTTTTTTCTTTCTGGTTACCCTGCAACTAATTTCCACTGCTGCTGTATATGTATTCTTTTCAAATTTAATATTGGACCATATCAGTACTTCCTTTTTTAAAATAGTTTTACAAAGTAATTTTCTAATGACCAATCAAAATGAATTAAGCACCAAGACTGTTGATGAATTTCATGTGACTTGAACAATGAGATTACAAACAGTGGAAACTGTCATATATGAATAGCATTGGTTGGTTTGGGCTGTTAGGTTCAGTGGAAAATTAATCTGTGTTAATAATATAAAGATCTATGCAACAGTCTACATAATTTTCATATCCCACCCTAGAAAACTTTATGTAACCCAAATCTAAATAATTTGTCCTTTCTTTATTCTTCATTTTCATTTTCAAATAATTAATTTATGCCTTCACTCAATATCAAAACAGGCTGAATTTATTAGCTTTTCTAATGACTGATAACCATATCTTTTTCTGAAGAAAGGTGGAAAAGTTTTTTTGCAATCTTGTTGGAGTAAGACTGACATCCCATGCCAATCAAAGGGAACAAGATACATTCATTGGTGATAACTATTTTTTTTAAATTCAAGAATATATTTATTCCCACAAATGAATTGAGAATGAAGGGAAATGACATTCTGTTATCTATACCCTTGACTGGATGCATATTATACACAAATCTTTTGTCACTTTTGAATGATAAATCTTAACATATAGGTTTAAAATACAACTTGGTGTTTAGCACTATAACTAAAAGAAATGTGGAAGAAATATCTACATCCAAAGACAGAAGGACTGCTTTCAAGCCTGGAAATAAGTAATCTGTCATTTACAGAATGAGATCTCCAGAGAATAAATTTGCTGATGCTATCCCATACAGTGGGACAATTTATCTTCTGGGTATCTCTTTCTCTTTAGGCCTGAGACCTTGATTTAGAATGAGGTTCACAGGGGGTAAGTTTAGGGATGTTACCCTGCTGGGCAGGGTAGCATCACCAAACTTCACCCTCTGGGGACCTTATTCCACATATGACAGTCTGCTTATTTCCCGACTTGACTGCTTTACACGTGTCAAACCTAAAGTGTGCTTTTAATTTTTTACCTCAATTTCCTTTCGTCAGGTAAACCTTTCCTAATACTGTATTAAGCAAACGAGACTGATACACATTCATAAAAAACTCGTAAAATTAAAAATACTGTTTTAATTAAATATAGCTTATGATGCCCTTTTGGAACAAGACCAATCAGTTAATTTAATCATGAGGTTATAATCTATGTATTGAAGAAAAAAGTTTTTTCTTTGTGATCTGTGTGGCAATCTTCACACACAGGTTTGTGTAAGTGAAGTGCCATAGCATATGACCTGCTAATTCAGTCTTGTGACAAAGACAAGCTGCAAATAAACTGAAATTGTGTTTGCTTAAAGAGAATATATCAAAATCATTTATTTTGACACAAATAAATGATATCTTTTGCAAATAAAGCTATGAAGAACCTTTATTTCTTCGAATTTACATGAAAATGGTCAGAAAGACCATTTATATGTGAATTTAAAGAAGTAAAAAATAACTCTACTCTTAATGTGACACCTAGTCACATGCTTCATATTCCATGCTGTAGTATAAACCAAGCAACAGAATGTATTAAAGTAAGGAGGAGAGAAATAAAAAATTTCAAATCCCCTGCCCAATGGCAGAGGATTTGAAATTTAATATTGCTCACCTCTTTATTTTCATAAAGGACTTTCCTTTGATGCACAAGATTACATAGTTCGATTCAACTATTCAAAAGCTGTAGAAGGAAAAGAGTTAAGAATAAAAAATTAGATGAAAGACTGAAATTAGAAAAAAACCCTGAAAAATCTGATTTCTGTATACAAGCCCAATGAACTTGTTAAAGGAAGAATTATAAGCAAGCTTGAGCTTGTTTTAGGAAGGATTATAAGCTATGTTAGGAAAGAATTAAAAATTGAAAAAAATACCTGAACTTGTTTTTTTTCAACTGTTTTACTGCCAATATTAATATGACCAGTTTAAAATATTCAAGATTATTCCCAGAGCATTTTCATTTAGGCTGATGATAGGCTATTATGTAATACTCTGTTGGAAGGATCCTTAAGGGCTCTTTCCAACAGTGTGTAACATGATTTTATTCCAGAATAAGAAAAAGCACTGATACCATTAATAAAAATAATGTTAAAAATGACAGACGGAAGGAAATTAAAAATTTTTGGTATATCTTGTCTCACAAGATTTTTTGTAATCACTTTTATACATCATATGCACAACTACAAAAATATTACATTTTCACTTGGAACATTAATAAGAATGGACAGCAACTCTCCGAGTGAAAAAGTTCAGTTCGACTAGTTTGTAAATACAAAATATTGAGAGAAGCGAGTGCACAGTAAGTAATAGTCTACAAAGATAGTTAGCATCTAATCAAGCACAGAAAGACAGCTAAGGAGCAGTTTCTATGGTGACAGTTAGATTTCCACAGTCCTCTGATCGGGAATGTAGGAATTTTGTGACACTAAAGTGTTAAACCGGTCACAGTCATTTAAAACAACATGTGTAGCACCATTATGAACGTTGTTTTGTGGCATTGACTGTTTGTAGTTGCCTACAGATGACGACCCTTGTGATGAAGAGCTGTGAGATGATTTATGGCTCGTTTCTGATGCTGGAGGGGAGATTTTTGATGGACCATTCTGGTTAGATACAGTCAATTGAGTTGACCCAGATGCCTGGGAAGTTGGGTTGTTATATTGCACTGCTGTTGTTGGCATTAAGGTTTGATTTGGCATATAACCATGTGGTGCATAAGGGTTGCCAGTCATATAGGGTGGTAGATAGGCTGGTGGTGGTGCAGGTGATGATAAGAGGTTAGGAGGATCAGAAGCATTACTGCTGCCAGTGAGACCGGTTAGAGCGGTGACATTACTAGGTCCAGTGCTACTATGGTGACTTGGTTGACTCTGTGAGCTCTGGTGCGTACTACTAGAGTGAGCAGATTGAGTCTGAGCAAAATTCCATTGAGGATTCTGCTGAGCCATTACCTCTGCTTTCCAGGCTCGAAGGCGAGCATGGACTTCTCTGAATGGAGGACGTCTTGCTGGATTCTCATGCCAACATTCTACCATTAAACCATACATTCTATCTGGACAGTCATCTGGTCTGGGCAAGAATCTACGTGATCGTATCATTTCTATAACTTCCTGATTGGAATATCCATAATATGGTTGTAAACCATAACTAAATATCTCCCACAGTACAATGCCAAATGACCACACATCACTTTCTGTTGTAAATTTACCATACATAATAGACTCAGGAGGCATCCACCTCACTGGCAGCAGTGATTTACTTTGTACTCTGTAATAATCAGAGGAATAAATATCCCGAGATAATCCAAAATCAGAAATTTTCACTATCAGCTGTTCACCAACAAGAATATTTCTGGCTGCTAGATCCCGATGAACAAAGTGATGACTAGCAAGATATTCCATTCCTGCAGCTATCTGTGTTGATATGTGTAACATTTCAGGATATTCTAACACACGATTGTTGCCATCATCATCACTTCCTGACATATCAGTATTGGGTGAATGTGTAAGTAAGTACTCATGCAAATCACCATGAGTCATATACTCAAACATCATGCACATCGGTTCTTGTTTCACAGAAATTCCTAGAAGGCACACTATATTCATATGTCGCATTTCTGACATCAGATCTACTTCACGACGAAAATCATTCTGCACTTTCGGAGATGCATTTTCTTTCAGTGTCTTGATGGCAACTTTAGTCACAGAATTATCACCAAACAAACCAAGAAGTTCTCCCTTATACACTTTACCGAATGCTCCTTCACCAAGTTCTTGTAGAAAACGAACGTTTGATATAGGAAACTCTCGAGCTCGAGATGAAGGTTTTGCATTCAAAGGAGCCATTTCTAATGGATGTGCAGATTTGTTGTTAAATTTGTTATTTGTAACGGTTTTTGAATTATTTGATCGTCCTTTATTTCTCTGGCAGAAACATACAACAGCAAGGAGAAGAGCAAGTGCCAATGGAATAACAATTCCTGGTACTAGGATGAACATCAACTTGTTTGTGTCACCACTTTCTACTGAAAGAGAAATAAAAAAAGGATTGGATTTCAAAGTTATGAGAAGTTAGGATAAGGATTTATATTAACATGATAAAGAATTTCTAGACACACATAATGCGTAACTCAAGACTGGTATCACAGTTTGACCATCCCACTTTGGTATAGTTTTTCTTTAAATATGTACCAACATTGTTCAGGGTAGTCTGTTTGTGTTACTGGAACTTTAACTGGTAGAGTGCTGGAAGCCCTATTTTGGGCTTTACTAAAAGTAACAGGCAATAACTGTCTGTAGCTACATTCTGCCTGAGGAATCCTTTATTGTCCCTGATATGAATCAGATTTTTTATACAATACCTTACTCTCGGACATTTAATTGGATAGTGCCTATAAGGCACTATCCAATTAAATGTAATAGAGCCATATATGGTTAGCTTTGATTTGTTGTCAGAAAAAACTCAGCACTTTACCAGTTAACAGAGCAAGTATTGAACTAATTCATAATTATCAGTTAGAAGTTGTAAATTTTGATATTTTTAAAACGTAACAGTGAAAGAAGTATAAAGTCAAGCGTAGTCAATCATTTATACCCATGCTCTCACATTAACCCTTTATGTAACAAACAGACAAATCTAGCGGCGTTATTCCCAAAGATCATCATTCAAATACTTTTTCTAAATGTTTGCTTCCAAAACATAGCTTATGACCCTTCATTTGACTGATCTCATCTAGCTGATTCCAATAAGGTATCATAAGCTTTGTTTTTGAAGTAAAAAATGAAATTTGGCAGTTATTCAAGAGAACAATTTGCAACAAGTCATTATAGGTCAAGCCTGAACTTGTGGAGAGCTAAATTATTTTTCAAAGGTGATTTGTAATGCAAGTATTTTTTTTCAAGGCTACCATACTATGAGTAAAAGGCGCACCAGTGTAGTAAGATTTTGTTCATAAACAATTGTTTTGTTACAATTTATTTGAGAGTGCCAACAGGCACTCTCCAATAAATTGTAATAAAACAATTTTCTGAATTTTTTTTGGTGTTTCAACTGCTGAGCAAATGAGGTAATGAATACAGTGTATAGCCACTATAGTGGCGATCAGCACTTTTCAGTAGAGCCCGGATAGTGGCTTCCAGCACTCAACCAGTTAAAGGACTTGTGCCCCAGGCATTTATTATCGCATCTTTTACCAGTAAAATGATCGGCTATTTTTGTGAATAATACTGGCCATATATGGCCACGTTGGGATGATTGTTTAAATTCTAATTATTTAATATAGTAGTTGATTTATACCTGAGTTAATTATTTATTTTTGCAAATTAGGAGTACACTGATGCATAATCTGAATTCACTCATACATAAAACTTTCAAACAATCATCTTTTAGCACAAGCAACAACATGCCCTCTTCTATCATATCTGTCAATGTATTATATTCATCAACAAGGCTGAGGACCATTTCAAATAGAAAGATAGGAATGTATATGAACAGTACACAGTCAAAATGACAAGGCTTAAGATCACCTCAGGTTCAGTTTTCATTCATTTTAAGTCTCAAATCCTTGTAGTTTTACCAAACCCCTCCACAAAAATTTGACTCTTTTTGTAAATGATAACCAGGGTGTTTTGAAGACATTTATAATCTTGGTAGAAGTATATTTGACCTACAAGGGTTTAGGGCTTTATAAATCATATAAATCACTGAGTTACCAGTAATCGAAGATACTTGAGAAAGGAGTTGAAAAAGCCTGAGAAAAAAATAGACCTACTTGCATGTGCCTAGAAAAAAAACCCCATTCAACTCCTTTTTCTTCCCTCCATTGCCAATTTCATTTTTTTTCATTTATAATTTCCATGTCTCAGTAAGCTCAGTTAATAACAACATGAAATCCAACAGAACAATCTACTGGATTTTAACAGATGTTGCTCATGCTTACTTGAAATAAATGACTGTAGTTGTTTTGTACTATTTGATTGATCAAACTCAATGGGTAGATGGCACATCATCCAACAGAAATTGATGAAATAAACATGCCATCAGAATATTACGCTGCAAATAGGGCTAATGAGTTTATAAAAATAAAGTTGGATCATAAAAACCCAAGGCTCAAGTGGGCCTAAAATGCTCACCTGGATCAAGTTGTTTACAAGGAATTAGGGTATTCATATTAAGGGCTCAGAAAGACGGAGGCAAAAAGGATGTATCACCTGGTATATGTGTGCATAATACAATGACTGTCACCAACGAGGATCTGAAAAATGATGTCTTTCACCCACCCTACTCCCCACATATCCTACAACAGCTTGAGATTACTTTGAAAAATGACAAAAGGGCTTCCCTCTGAAAAGACCTTGTAGGTTGGTTAAATTTTGGGTTGAAATTCGGTGAAATATTCAGTGTTCCTGGAAGCCATCAGTTGTGTGAATAAATGGAGTGAAATGGCAGTAAACAAGAACATGATTGGGACAGTTTTTTTGAGAAATTAGTGCGTTCTGATTGTGTGTCCTTATACACTCACAGACAGATGCATGCGGTAGCCAAAAGGCCCATGCTGGAGAGCCTGAAAAACTGATTTTCAACTTTTTTAGGCCTTTTGTAATTTGACAATATAAAATGCAAATGCAGATGTGACTAAACTTCACATGAAAGATCACACAGTATGGTTACATACAACCATTTTTTACTATATCTGTATTAGAAAAAGAAGCCCTCATGAGGTAAGCTAATGCTGATACAAACTGAGTTTCTGAGATGTTATTTTTTATAGCAAATACAGAATGATTATCCAAGCTCTTTTGTTGGAGAAGAAGCATTCACTGAATCAACATGTGGACACAATTTGTATATTTTTCTGCTACAGAGACAACAGCATTCTGCATAAAGAGAGACATGTCTCTGGTAAAATTCATATTGATTTTGTTTCAACTGAATACCTCTCCTGTGTGAACTAATTATATTAAATCCACTCTCATCTGATATTGATGATCACAGCTATAGAGTAACAAATGACTTCTCCATCAACATTCACACCCAAAATTTAATTTGCTTCATTTAAAAGTCTCCTATTCTGACAACACGGTTGATTAGTATTGGATGTTCTTTCACTCTGTGGAATTTCAAGTTTCTTACAAATTGAAAATCTACTTCAAAAGTCTATGTTTGACTTTTTCTCATTCTTCTCTGCCTTCATGTAAAATTCTCTTAATTGATTTCCTTAACTCTTAACCAGTTGAGTGCTGGAAGCCCACAGTTGGGTTCTTTTGAGAAGTGCTGTACCACGATTCAAAAGTTTGCTTCTACTACCTTATAAGCAGTCATAAGCAAAATCATTTTGCCCATATGGCATTCTGATACATCCCAATACAATGTAATGGAGAGAGCATGTAGTGAGTCTACATGTGACTAAAAAGGAAATTACAAATCAAATCCATGCGATCACATTCTCCTAACCAAATTATAATCTTCCACTCTAATATTTTATTGATTGCGGGGAAGTGGAGGGGGGGGGGGGGTCATTAAAATTTGTTGAAATGTCTTTGCCTTGCTACAATTTATGAGAGAGTACCTATAGCAACTCTCCTATAAATTGTAACGAGGCAAATCCTGACTGACAGACTAAATAATTACACTTCAAAGATAATTGAGTGGAGCCCCCTTAATAGGATATCTCTTAATTGTATAACTCTGTTAATTGAATATAATTCCAAACCCCAAACCATTTACCATACCTTCCGAATGGATTGGACCTGTTAATTGCATATAGGTTATAGAATAAACTGTTAACTGAAAAAAAAAAATCTGCACGTTAAAAGATCTATTTTGCCAAAAAGCATCCAATACAGATATTTAATCTATTATATCTTGTTTAACAGAGATCCAAGAACTCTGCCAAACAAGATATAATAGAATACATGCTAGGTTATTATTGGAATACAAGAAAATTACCATATTCCTGTTAAGTGAATACGTCTGATAGCTAAATAATTTCCTTTGGCAATTGGCAAAGTGGTTATTTAACAAGGTACAATGCCAACGGCATCCCCCACTGAGAAGTGATTTACTAACCAGAAACCATAAAAATTGAAAGTTTTTAAAAAAATGTTGAAAAGGCCCATTACTCTAGAAAAAATGATCAGAAAAAATCCGTTACCTATGAATGTCCTTTCTCCCATGATGGTACCTCAGCACACCAAAGATCATTCAAATCTTATAGGCAGTGACCGAGATACAGAGGTCTAAAGTTGTTACGGACAGACAGATGAATGGACAGACTCCATTGTTAGATCCTCCGTGAATATCCTTTCCCTCATGATGGTCCATCAGCATATCAAAGATCGTTCAAATCCGACATGCACTTACCAAGATACCTAGGTCTAAAGTTGTTACAGATGGATGAATGAACGGACAGACCCCACTGCTAAATCCCCCACAAACTTTATTTTGGCAAGGGATAATTAACAAGGTTGTACTGAATAATGCATATGCACAGAATATGAGGCCTTTACGTTATAGTACCTGCACTTCATGAGTCTAATGAGACCAAATATGGGCTTCCAGCACACAATCCATTAACTGGTAGAGTGCTGGAAGCCCATGTTTGGGCTTTATTCTGAAGTGCAGGTACCACATCTTAAAGGCTTCATATTTTGTGGATTTGCTTCATTTTATCTTCGAAGTTAAATAATTTAGCCATCATGAACTTGCCTTGTTACAATTCATGGGAGAGTGCCTGTGGGCACTCTCCCATGAATTGTAAAAAGGCAATGACATGCAAACAAATTCTGACAACCAAAAATAACTTAGCACTCTACCAGTTAAGGATATTGTCTTTTTGCAAACATTTCATTGCTCCATGATGAGTAGGATATCACTTCTCTGTGATAGTTTCAATTACAGTCTTGATAGTTAAAAACCACAGATATTTGTACTACCTAGAAACTGCTGTTTATATGAACACTTTCAAACTAAATTAGGGACCCACCCACCACTTATTACATTCAAAAAGATCACTAACAGAAAGTATACTTACCACATTTAGAAACATTACACAGCTCTTTTGTGACAGTATGGTTCATAGTATAACACCATGGGCCTTTCTCCATGGCACCAGGATTTCTACAGTAGTTGTGAGCACCTGAAAAAAATGAAAACATGGTTATCACACATTTATCCAAATCTAATCCATCTTGAATAGTTTATAGTATATTCTGTATTGATTGCTTTCTATGGTAAGAATTGCATAAAAGAATGAATGTTCTCATTAAACTTGGTGACAAAATTTAGAACAAGTCCTATCAATCCAGAAATGGTTAGAGGGGATGGAATGAAATGTTTTAACATTGCCCCTCCAGTTTGTTAATAAACAACATGAGTCCATGACAGAAGATGTGCCTTTGTCAATGACACTGAATGAAGAGTATTCTATGAGCAAGATGTAGAAATTGAAGCCAATGTTAAAATTTAGGGTTTCTGACAGTTTTTCCTGATTCATCTCATGGTTGATTGAAGTATGTGAGGAAATTTATAGATTTTGAAATCACTTTTTAACATTTGTTACTCTAATCCACCATGTTTGTGCTGACATCACATCATCAGAAGCAATGGTTTGAAAACAGAATGAAGATAAACATTTAAAACAAGAGGCTCCACGGGTGCCTGAAGGGCTCACCTTGAACAGAACATGATATAAACAGAGTCCAAGAATGAGTCTACATCAAGCAATCGATCTCCATAGGATACATTGTCAATCCTTTAGCCCCTCAGGTGTGACAAAAATAGTCTGAGCATCATGCCTTTTCTTCAGTTGATCATAATGTAAAATGTGGAGTTCCCCTATGAAGCCCCATGATACAACCAATGTGGATTAATCTTAGTTACACACCTCTAGAGGGTACTTAATACAAAATTTCTAATTCTTCAGCTACATGGCCAATTCCGGTTCCCATAGGGAGCCCAAATATTAACTCAGGCTCTCAATTTAAACAAAGTTGAATCTGACCTCCCTAGCGGTGTTGTATAGCAAATATGAAAGCATTCTGACTGTTGGATCTGAAGAAAAAAATTTTTAAAGAAATTTCTTCATATTGCACTAAGTTAAAATTTGGGCTACCATAGTGAGACCAAATATTAACCTCCGGACCCGATTTGAACATACTTGAATCTGGACACCCCCCCCCCCCCCCCCCCCCCCCCCCACCCCACCCTAGAGATGTTGTATACCACATGTGAAAGCATTTTGACTAGTGGATCTGAAGAAGAAGATTTTTAAAGAAATTTCCTCATATTGCACTAAGTTAAAATTCGGGCTACCATAGGGAGCCCAAATATTAACCCAGAGAACCAATTGAACATACTTGAATCTGACTCCCCTAGAGATGTTGTAAACCAAACATGAAAGGATTCTGACAGGTAAATCTGAAGAAGATTTTTGAAGAAATTCCCTCATATTGTACTAAGTTAAATTTCAGGTTCCTGTATGGAGCCCAAATATTAACCCAGGCACTTGAATTGAACAAACTCGAATCTGACCCCCTAGATATGTTGTATACCAAATATGAAAGCATTCCCGACTGGTGGATCTGAAGAAGAAGATTTTTAATGAAATTTTCTCATATTGCACTAAGTTAAATTTGAGCTACCATAGCAAGCCCAAATATATACCTAGGGACCTGATTTGAACAAACTTGAATCTGACCCCCCCAGAGATGTTGTATACCAAATATGAAAGGATTCTGACTGGTGGATCTGAAGAAGAAGATTTTTAAAAATTATCTCCCATATTGAACTAAGTTAAAATTTGGGCTTCCATAAAAAGCCCAAATATTAACCTAGGGACTTGGGTTGAACAATCTTGAATCTGACCCTCATAATAATGATGTATACCAAACATTAAAAGATTCTAACTGGTGGTTCTGAAGAAGAAGATTTTTAAAGAATATTCCCCATATTGACCCAAGTTAAAAATTTGGACTCGTGTATAATATGAACCAATGGGCTTTATTTTAACATGCATACTGTATACTGAATATCAAACAATTCTGACCACTGGTTCTGGAGAAAAGATTTTTTAAAATTTTTACAAATATGCTGACTCAGCATTTTTTCGATACCCTCTACAGAACACCCTAACATAACCGATGGCAATTTCTGTCAATTCTACTGGTCGTAAGGATGCTTCCTACCAAATAACAGCTCTCTGTTCTGTGTGGTTTGGGAAATATGGGCATTTGAAAATATTTCTATTTTTAGCTCTTGGGGTTCCCATATATGTGGGAATTTTATTTTTTGCACGAGTCAAATACTTATGACCCAACAATACCACATACCAAATTTGGTTCAAATCCAACCATCAGTTCAGAAAATAGAAATTTTGGGTGAGGCCAAAAATCTTACCCCTCCCATTAGAAAGCCAAATATTGCTTCACGAACTTCATTTGAACAAACTTGATTCTACACCTCAAAAGTAAGCTCCATAACAAATATCAAGTCACTGTACCCACTGGTTCATGAGAAGAAGATTTTAAAAATATTTTGGAGCATTTTCCCCCCATTCTCTCCCTATTGGACTGGGCAAGTTGAGTTGAACAAAAATGCAATGCCTCTTCGGGACCATCACTCACACAAACTTTCATTTGAATTGGCCCAGTGGTTTTGGAGAAGACCAAAACATGGTGATGACGGATGGCGGACGAGGGATGGACGGACAGAGGACAGATGGAGAGCGATGAGATTAGCTCAGCTTGACTTTGTCAAGGTAAGCTAATGAAAGTGT
This sequence comes from Pictodentalium vernedei, assembly GCA_031216915.1. Taxonomy (NCBI): domain Eukaryota; kingdom Metazoa; phylum Mollusca; class Scaphopoda; order Dentaliida; family Dentaliidae; genus Pictodentalium; species Pictodentalium vernedei. Next base: position 114,584,984 of record CM062291.1, on the reverse strand, counting down.
CAATGACACTGTAGCTCAACTTGTCAAGACAAAGACATGCACATGTATAGTATGTGACACTGCAATGACAAACATCTAGGTAATGACCTGATAACAAAGGTACATATAAAGTATTGTAATGGTCTGTACATAAATACTGACCGTTGCCTGTAACAAATGTATAGGTAAAGTATTGTAAAGGTGGGTGACAGTCAGATGCTAAACTAGAAAAGAAATCTTTGAGTCCCAGAGTGGGTCTGACTGAACCCCAAAATATTTGTTCTCATAGCACAGTGATAACAAAGGCACCCCAAAACACACTCGTTCCTGTCCCAAGGTGAAAACAAAGGTACCCAAGAAGTTTTGTGAAGATCAATTCATAAATACGAGCTGTATAGAACTTGTGACAAAAAACTGATTGGACCTAATTTTGGTACAAAATGGCCACTGGCAGCCATCTTGAATTTTGGACCGTACCCAGAAACACTCATTTCCATCCCAAGGTGATAACAAAGGTACCCAAGAAGTTTTGTGAAGATCGGTTCATAAATACAGCCTCTACCCTGAGCCGTATTGACATGTGTGCTCACATTGTGCAAGTAGCACTGAATAAGTCAAAGTTCATCTAATTTGCATAATTTCTGCACGAAAAAAAAACCCTTAGAATATGTGATGTATTCCATGTTACTAAACATTCATACAAAAATTTATTCAAATCAGAACTTTCATATGTACAAAAGACTGATTGCACTAATTTTGGTACAAAATGGCTGCTGGTGGCCATCTTGAATTTCGGACCACACCCAAAAACACTCGCTCTCATCCCACGGTGATAACAAAGGTACCCAACAAGGTTCGTAAAGATTGGTTCATAAATATGGCCTCTAGTCTGAGCTGTATAGAAGTTGTGTACAAAAACTGATTAGACCTAATTTCGGTACAAAATGGCCACTGGCAGCCATCTTGAATTTTAGACCGCACCCAGAAACACTCGTTCTCATCCCAAGGTGATAACAAAGGTACCCAAGACATTTCGTGAAGATCAGTTCATAAATACAGACTCAAGTCTGAGCCGTATTGACATGTGTACTTAATGTGTGTAAGTCGCACTGAAATATCAAAGTTCATCTAATTTGCATAATTTCTGCACGAGAAAAAAACCCGTATAATATGTGATGTATCCCATGGTACTAAACATTCACACAAAAAATTATTCAAATCAGCGCTTTCATATGGAAGTTCTGTGCAAAAATCTGATTGCACCTAATTTTGTACAAAATGGCTGCCATCGGCCATCTTGAATTTCGGACCGGACCCAAAAACACTCGTTCTCGTCCCACGGTGATACCAAAGGTACCCAAGAAGTTTCGTAAAGATCGGTTCATAAATACGGCCTCTAGCCCGAGCCTTACAGTGCTGAAATTAACACCAAAAAATATCAAAATTAGTCTAATTTGCACAATTTACGCACGAGAAAAAAACCTGTATTATATGTGATGTACCCCATGGTACTAAACATTCATACAAAAAATTATTCAAATCAGAGCTTTCATATGGAAGTTCTGTACAAAAAACAGATTTCTGCATCATCGGTACAATATGGCGGCTGGCAGCCATCTTGAATTTCGGACCGCACCCAAAAACACTCGTTCTCATCCCACGGTCATAACAAAGGTACCCAAGAAGTTTCGTAAAGATCGGTTCATAAATACGACCTCTAGCCCGAGCCATAGCCAATTGTTGACGTACGGACAGACGGACATAAAAAACCTTCTTTACAGGTTCTGTACAAAAAATGTAATACACACAATGCCGGTAAATATGACTGCCGACAGGCATTTTGAATTTTTGGCCGAGCCCAAAAGCACTTGTTACCATCCCATGATGATAACAAACGTAGCCCTAGAAGTTCTGTACAAAAAACTGATTGTACCTAATTTCAGTATAAAATGGCCACCAGCAGCCATCTTGAATGTCAGACTGCACCCAAAAACACTCGTTCTTGTCCCAAGGTGATAACAAAAGTACCCAAGAAGTTTCGTGAAAATCGGTTCATAAATACAGCCTCTAGCCCGAGCTGTATTGACATGTGCACTTACTGTGCGTATAAGTAGCACTGAATAAATCAAAGTTCATCTAATTTGCATAATTTCTGCACAAGAAAAAACCCCGTATTATATGTGATGTATTCCATGTTACTAAACATTCATACAAAAATTTATTCAAATTAACTTTCATACAGAAGTTCTGTACAAAAAACTGACTGCACTAATTTTGGTACAAAATGGCTGCCGGTGGCCATATTGAATTTCGGACCGCACCCCAAAACACTTGTTCTTATCCCTCGGTGATAACAAAGGTACCCAAGAAGTTTTGTGAAGATCGGTTCATAAATACAGCCCCTAGCCTGAGCCGTATTGAAATGTGTACTTACTGTGTATAAGTAGCACTGAATAAATCAAAGTTCATCTAATTTGCAAAATTTCGGCATGAGAAAAAACCGTATTATATGTGATGTATTCCATGTTACTAAACAATCAAACAAAAATTTATTCAAATCAGAACTTTCATACAGAACTTCTGTACAAAAAAATATATGCACTAATTTCGGTACAAAATGGCTGCTGGTGGCCATCTTGTTTTTTGGACTGCACCCCAAAACACTCGTTCTCGTCCCACGGTGATAACAAAGGTACCCAAGAAGTTTCATAAAGATCGGTTCATAAATACGGACGAGCCATATTGAATTGTTGACAGACGGACAGGTGTCCAGATTGTATAGACGGCCAGATGGACAGGCCATGGCAGAACCTCAAATTTGACTACGTCAAAGTTGAGCTAAAAAAAACAATGGATAGTTTTCTTATTCATGTGGGAGATCCAATTAATTTTAATTAAAAGTCAGTAATATTATCTGGACACACTTCAAGCCTATAAGACTAGGAGGAAAAAATTATGGCTCATTACCTTACAAAAAGACAAAAAGGAAGAATGCCCTTACAGGCAGTCTCCCTACCCTCCCTCCCTCCCCACCCCCATCCCCTTCTGCAAAAAAAAGTAAACAAGAAGTGTGCATCGGAGATGCAGGCATCAGGTTGTGGTGGCAATCGGAGAGTGTTGCATGTCCATAACCTGGTTATCAATCATATCCCAGTTGTCCAATCTGGAACCTTTGTTCACGTTATAATGCTAACAAGTTGAGAATTCATAAAAATTATTTAATTAAGGCCCATAACTCTGTAACAAAAAATCATGCTGAGCCAGCTTTCGAACTCGCTTGAGATATTATAGCAACAGATCTGTATGGCAAATATTAGTCAAATCGGAGAAAGTTTGTTGAAGTTATTGCACGAACAGTGAAAGATGGCCCGCACACCCGCCCGTCTGACCCAGTGCACTCCGACTGTCAACAAACTATAGGTCTTGGTTGTTAACCCAACTCGACCAAAAATATCTTTTTCATATATTAACCTCTGCAAAGAGTCTGTCATGAAGGTCACCAAGCTTTTTTCACACAATCAAGAGCTACAGTTTTCAGTAAGTTCTATAAACATGTCGCCGCCTTGTTTTTATATCATTTTCAATTCTCAATCAAATGAATAACTGCTCAACATAGGAAGTGCTATAATAACTTTTAAACTTCAAGTCCATTCTTACCAAGTTCGGGATATTTTGCAGGAGCAAAGTGATGCCTGTGTGGATTCAGTCTATTCCAACTCTGACATGTTATTCCAGACCTTGTCCAGCTGACTTTACCTCGATATTTATCACCGCTTCCAGTGTAACATGTCTGGTCTTCTGAAATTAAAAAAAAAATAAGTTCATTACTTAAAATCAACTTCATAAAACTTCTATCAAAAGAAAATTTGATCAACTTTTAGTGAGAACAAATTATTGACGGGTGCCAAGTCAATAAGGGAGAAAATGTGACAATGAGAACATGAAGTATTTGCCTTTTTGCTGGATAGACTGCCTGAGAAGAGTCCATGGAGGCCACTAGTGTAGTTCCCTCTCAGTAAGATAGTTTGATCAGTTTATGCACAAACACAGTAAAACAGTTAGGCCAGTTTTTGCTTGTTCTTGTGGTTCAGTTTTCTAGTTTGCTACAAAAACCAAACCAGAAAAGAAAATGAACACCTAGCTCTAACAATTCTTTCAATAAAACTCCACCCAAAACCCAGGCAGATAACACTTGATAACAAACTGCTCAGATTTTACAGGGTTCTTACAGTCAAGGACCAAAATAATTCAAGGACTTTTCAAGGACTTTTCAAGGACATATCAGCATTTTCCAAGGATGTTTTTTTAAAATGTTAATTTGGAATATAACCATTTTTAGAAGCCTTACCTACTTTAACCCTTTACCTTACATCAAAAGCAGACGACACTTGCAAACAAAATTCTTGTATAACTAATTTTCTGTCTCAAAAACATAGGTTATGACCCATTATTGGAATGAGCTCAATGAGCTTGTTCCAATGAGGGATCATAACCTATGTTTCTGAGACAGAAATGAAAAAAATAATTGAAATTAATTGGCCATTTTTGAGAATAGCGTTGGCTGGTTTTGGCTGTTACACTGGGTAAAGGGTTAAAAATGTCTTCTACCTCATCCTTCTAAATTCCAGGAAAACAGTGTTTCTAAAATGCTCTGCAACGAAATTATGGTACTTACAGAATGATACCCAGTTAAATAATGCCTGAACTTTAATTCCTCATTTATCGATTATCCATTATTTATGTTCATTTTTCAACTAAAACAAGTGCAAAAGAGATGTCTCAATTGTCCACTATTACACAGGTAAAAATGATATAGGGCAAAATTCAAGGACTTTCAAGGAGTCTGATGGATTTTCAAGTACTTTTCAAGTACATTTTCTAAATTTTCAAAATTCAAGGAGTAAGATTGAAATTCAAGGACTTTTCAAGGATGTTCACACTCTGTTTTATGACACTTTCTGCTCACTGTTATCTGGACCATGAATGCCGGAGCACCACCTGCTCTGTTACAATTCGAGGTGTTAATAATAAAGTTGTTTTATACTTACCAACTTGATTTTTGGTTGGTTTAGAGGGTGGTTGTGGTTTTGATGATGGTCTGGACGGTTTAGAGCCTGCTGCTGTGGCATCAGGTGGATTGTCTGGGTGATGTGGAATCACCCCAATCCTCACACAGTTCTCTGACTCAGGTGTGCCTGTCTCTGGAAGGCTACTACAGACTGGAAGTAAGTTATTACCTGAAAACAAAATGATGATTTAGATTCATATTAGGGTGTAAATTTGGATTATCTAACACAGACTAACAAAATAATCTTATTTTTGTAAAACAAACAACAATAAGTTTAATTTTTTATCATCGTTCTTTCTCATTTCAAAATCTTTTTTCTTTCCATCTGTTCAATTCACATTAAACATTGATGTTTTCTTGGCTAAGATAATCTAATCTCTTTTCATATTAACGGTGTGATTTGGAGCACCACATCCATCAACCTTGCACACTGATTGGCAGTACATTTTTTAAATGCTCCCCCTGTTTCATTCTCATATTTTGTCTGTTCATTTTTAAAACACACACCTGCACAGTATCCATAGCACACTCACAATAATTTTATATAATCTTTTTTCTAGCTAGCTATCAAATCTGCCCAGGGGAGTATGAAAAAAACAACCCAAAACGGTGTTCACATTTTGATACTTTTAACATGTATGTTTCTGTTTAACCTTTTAATTTCTGATCTTACACATCAGTTCAATGATGTGAAGTGGACTTCCACTTTCATATTTAACCCTTTACCCAACGTAACGGCCAAAACCGGCCAGCGCTATTCTCAAAAATCGCCAATTAATTTTCAAAATATTTTCATTTTTTGTCTCAAAAACATAGGTTATGACCCCTCGTTGGAACGAGCTCGTTGAGCTCGTTCCAATGAGGGGTCATAACCTATGTTTTTGAGACAAAAAATGAAAAAAATTAGTTATTCAAGAATTTTTTTTGCAAGTGTCGTCTGCTTTTCATGTTAGGTAAAGGGTTAATATGTGAAGTACATTAATTGATTAAAATTAAATAAATAGTTACAGAATCCATCTGCTGCCGATTAATATAGTAAAAGAAAACAAGGACCTTTATGGCCTTTTTGCTAACTTTCAGGCACTTTCCAGAACCTCTGTCTAAAATTATTTTCAGTATCTCTGGTATTTGTGTACATACAAGTTAACAGTTCTAATGTATGTATTCCAACCAATAATACCTGCATCTGACACTGATCTTTGGGAAGCTCTCAGAAAGAATTTCCAATGGATCGGTATTTGGTGCAAGTATTATTTCATGGATTAAAAATGTAGTTTATACAACACAAGTACACAAATTACCACAGTTTATACACATGGGTATAACAAGAGGGGGAGGGGTGTTAAAGGGTGTGTGTGTCAACTCACCCCCAATAATTTTCCAGTCGGGACATTTTAATCTGGATTGGAGTCAAAGATATAGATTCACTCTTGCTGACAAGACTCTTATGGGACTAGATTTGCTTTTTAAACATATGTGGCTCATGCAGTCGGTCTCATGAAAATGGAGGTTTGTGGATGACTGAGAATGATGGGACCTCAGCAGGATCAATTTTGAGCCCAGTATGTGCTAATTAAATACGAAGTTGGGAAACCCATGCATTATTCCTCTAAATGTATTTATCCACAAACAAATTTCCTGAGTTTTATATTGATGATGTAGTTGGAATATTTCATCAGACAAGACTTGAAGCATGATACATGGGAGAAATTGGGTTTACACCCCCACAATTAGTCATCTTTGTGATGCCCCTGCTTATACCTATACATTATGACTAAAATGAGCCAAGCAATTAAAAAATATAATTTTTAGGGATTTCCAATGACTTTTCCAAGAAAGTCTGATTTTCAAGGACTTTCAAGGGCTTGAAATTCAGTTTAAAAATTCAAACAGCATTTATTCATTCGCAAGGCCTGTAATACAATGGTGCTAACCATCCAAAGTGAATTGCAGTGAAGGAACAGTTGACAATCCCATATTCCTTTGATTTCTTTATTCTTTGACCCAGAGACACAGAAGTTCTAATAAAAATTAAAACTATTTTATAGACTGAATGAAGCAAAGTTTCTGAGAAAAATTTTACAGACATTTCTAAAGAGATGTGTGAACAGGAGTTCAGATGACTTACCTATTAATGGGTGCTGCTTTGCTATGATATACTCATGGTGACAGATATCTCTCTCCAGGAGCTCACATTCATCCTTACAAATCTGTCTTGGCCTTGGTTTATCTCCTCTTTCATCACACAGAGGAAATGCATGGTAACAAAGTGAAGGGACGGCAAATTCCTGGCACCTCTTTGAAAGCTGACTTCCAGATGCAATGATTGTCAGTGCAGCTGAAACAAACAATAGTTTTCATTTACAGATGATGGAAAACTTATTCCTGGGTACAAGAAGAGAGTGACCCATGCAGCAATGACAAGATTGACAAGTATCATACTTTCTAGCTAATCACCTGAATGCATCATGTCCTCAAATCCTTGGCACACTGCTTAAAGGCATATGTACCATCCACATATCATACCATACAGGGAGAGTGAATTTCTGTGAATATATGACTGGGAGAATTTTCCACCTTAGATATTTTTATATTCCGAGAAAAGAATAAAAAAACGTTAACTGTTAAGCTGCAAAATACCTTCTTCAATTTCTCATAAAACCAAGTCATTGCTGCTGTAAAGCAGCTGTTAATTTTTTAATTAACCCTTTACCCAATTTAATGCCCCAAACTGGCCAGCGCTATTCACAAAAATCACCATTCAATTTTCACTATTTTTTCATTATCTGTCTCAAAAACACAGCTCATGAACCCTCACTAGAATGAGCTCATTGAGCTCATTCCAATGAGGGGTCATAAGCTATGTTTTTGATGCCAAAAATTAGTTATTCAAGAACTCTGTTTGCAAAGTGTCTGCCTTTTGTGTTAGTAAAAGGGTTAAAAAAAAAATCTAGGGTGTCTCCCGTCGGGAAATCTTGGATAAGAGAATTACTTCCATTTGTGTTTTGTTAACAAAATACAGAATTATTCCTATCCCAGGCAACAGTGTTTTTGTATTGCACAGGCAAATCCATCTGCTGCAGGCAAAGCATTAACAACTTTGTGCTCACAGAACTCAGCTTTATACCTACTTAGTCACATCAAAGAGTTGATAGAGTTCCACTGATCTTTGTGTTTTTTTTAGAACATGTATATATTCACCAGATGATGGATACAGCCACACTGTTTTAATAGCAAACCACTCTCGTCATACTGCATGTAATGGCATAATGAGAAACTACATTCCCATGCAGTTCACGGACAATATGAAATCTCCAATAGGAAGTATATGCACACTATTGAAACTGTTTTTAAATGGTAATCTTGTAGTTTTCACTGGCAATGTCTGTAGAAATGTATATGCGAGCCATCCAGAGTTTGTATCAGTTTTAAAAAGTTCACATCATCTAGAACTTCTCAGCATGTACCAAGCACTTGTGGTGAAAACTGTCAATCTGATTTTGTAAATCTTTTCACAAGGTAAAATATGCTTGCGAAAAAAGTCAAGGGATAAAACAGCATTTATACCCAAATCTGACCTAAGATCAACTGAACAGCTTCTGAGGTAATCACTGTAATATTAAGGCAGAATACAGTGAGGGTGGAGTACACTGGACTGGAATCAAAGGCCTGAGTTAGAGTTTCTACTGTATTTCACACTTGCCAAAGGGGCACATGAAATACAGGAAAAACTCCACCAAGGGTCATTGATTCCTGTCCTCCATACTCTGAGTTGTGTTCTGTATTTATATTACAATTAAACTTGAATTAACCCTTTACCTAACATGAAAAGCAGATGACACTTGCAAAAAAATTCTTGAACAACTAATTTTTTTCATTTTTTGTCTCAAAAACATAGGTTATGACCGCTCATTGGAATGAGGTTGATGAGCTCGTTTCAACCAGGGGTCAAAACCTATTTTTTTGAGACAAAAAATGAAAAAATAATGAAAATTAACTGGCAGTTTTTGAGAATAGCACTGGCTGGTTTTGGCCATTACATTGGGTAAAGGGTTAAGTGAATGAAGATAATGTTTTTAAAGAAAAATATCATCTTCGTAGTCTGTTACATTCTTACTTGACACTGTTTTGTGTTGAAGCATTTCATTCATGTCCTAACTAACATCACTCAGATGCATAACAACCAATCAGATCTGTTCTCATATGATGTTCTTACACATATGCCAGATTTTTATACCTGATTCCACCCATGGTGTTCCTAGCACATATTTATCAATTATTTATTTACTGGTGTTAAAGGTCACATATTTCTGCACAATATCAAATGGCAACCGCAACATGAATATAAAGTAAAGTCCAGCCAATCATTTGTACCCATGTTGTCCATTTTAGAGACTTCCACAGTAAATGACCACTGCTTCACTTTCTGGGATTCCCAAATGGAACCTAGTACGTTTCACAATGTCTGTATCAAGCCTAGAAATAAGCAATCCGTCATTTGCAGAATGAGATCCCCAGAGAGTGAATTTGCTGATGCTATCCCATACCGTGAGCCAATTTATCCTCTGGGTACCTCTTTCTGTTTAGGCTTGAGACCTTGATTCAGATTGAGGTTCACAGAGGCTAAATGTAGTGATGCTACCCTGCTGTACACCCTCTGGGGAGCTCAGTTTGTAGATGAGAGTCTGTTTATTTCCAGGTTTGGTCTGTATTGTGTCTGGTAATGGTGAATACACACAGAAACCATGGTGTAATAGATTAGAACATTCATGACTTGAAAACTTGAATTACCTTTTCAAGAGCACTGTAATATATATACAACTAAATTTAAAGATCACACTCACCAACAAATCTTTCCTCTTTAATTCCTTGAGTAAACTTTGAAGTCACATATATACTTTTATTTCCAACAAATTTGGAGCAGGTGGCACCTCTGTAAGGCTGACAAAACCCATCAGAATTCTGTGACTTAGACTCTTCTTCATAAAAACTGAAAAGAAAAAAAAAAACGTGTTTTGTTATATAATAAACGAAATCTACTGACTTTATGTTTTGAATAAGATAAGGTCTAATGGCATTGCGAATGCAGGATCTGTCAAATTCATTAACCCTTTGAACTCTGGTGGTATCTTGCATGCCAGTTCAATGACACCAATTAGAATACTCCATATTCATTATTTGGGGTAGACTAATAAATATTTTCAACGTGCAGCCTTGGGGCTGCACATTGAAAATATTGATTGGTCTACCCCACACATTTACTGAACAGCCATCCTATTTAATGACGTATCATGTTCTTGGCTGGAAAAGTGGCTGCTAGAGTTCAAAGGGTTAAGGTCTATAAATCAGCAAACAAAAAAATATGGCTCTGTTTTGTGAAATCTTGTAGGAGAGTTTCTATGGGCAATCCTCAATGAATTGTAATAAAACAGTCTATGCTGAACACCTTCTGATTACCAAAAATATATTTAGTCTTCTACTAGTTAACTGTTAGAGAGCTAAATTATATTTGGTTGTCAAAATTTGTTGTCTTTGCTTTGTTACAACTGATGAGAGAGTGCCTACGGTCACTCTCCCATTAATTGTAACAAGACAAATCCATTCAGGCTAAATACTTTCACTTCACAGATAATACAAAGCACATCACCAGGATGCAATGCCTTTGAGTATGGAACTTACATTTCAGAAGAAAGCCCAAATATGGGCTTTTAGTATTCAACCAGTTATGCAAAGACAGCATTCAACCAGTTACGCAGGAAGAAAGAAGAACTAAAATGGACATGTTTACCAGTGTCAATGAAAAAGCTGAGATCAGCAGCCAATGATATCACAGCTTACTCTTAATGTCTGTTCATCTGACTGATGATATGCTATAATGTAACACTGTTAACAGTGTGTTACATAACATCATTTCATCACTAAGATGGAAGGATTTGGTGAAAAATTTCAAGTTTTGTCAGCGCTTTTTTATTTTCACCTACATGATGGTACAAACACACTACAATAATGGTCATTTTTCAGACAGAATTAAGAAAGAGATTGCATCTTTTGGAGAAATACCACTCAAAGTTTGCTAAGCACCAAGTATATCCAACTACCTGTTCAACGTTTTAGTTGAAATATTGTAATGAAAAATGTACATATTTTTTTATTTAATTATATCTTTAATGATTTAAGTACAGAAATTAAGATTTTATTTGTTATTTTTTAGCTTTTGAAGACGATAACCATGGAAAATGGATATTATTGGTAAAAGAGGAAATTTTTCAATATGCTAAAAAGTTGACGGAGCGAACTGGTATGGGTTCAATATTGAGAATGAGACCCATTACTGTGAATTACAGCTTGACAAAGCCTTCTCATGCTCCCAATCAGGTTCCCGGTGGTCCTTTGTGGAATGTTGTTCCATTCTTGGAACAGAATGGCACCAAGCTCATGGACCCTTCTTGGCTGGACTGGATGGCCTGAAATTGCAAGCTTCAACTCATTCCAGACATGTTCGATTGGATTGAGGTCAGGGGATCTTGCTGGCCAGTCCATACGCTCAATCACCTCCCTCTGTCGGTACTCCCCGACAGCATGGGCAACATGAGGATGGGCATTATCGTCCATCAGAATGAATCTATCACCCACTGCACCTGCATACAATCTAACGTGGACACACAGGATCTCATTAATATACCGTTGTGCAGTCAATGTATCATTTCAAGGACACCGAGCTCTGTACGCCCATCCCAGATGATGCCGCCCCAGACCATGTTTGACCCTCCACCATAGCGGTCATGCTCAGCAATGTTGGCTGCATAGAATCGCTCTCCTGATCTTCTCCATACCCTAGAATGCCTATCTGTGTGGTCTAGGCAGTACCTTGACTCATCTATAAAAGGACAGGTCGCCAATCTTCTCTGGTCCATCCAACGTGGTCCATGGCCCATTCATATCGTGCCTGGCAGTGGTTCTGGGACGGCGCAATGCGAATACATGGTCTTCTCGATTGGAGACCACCTTTGTGCAACCTTGCCCGCATAGTCTGCGTCGAAACATTTACCCCGGATGTATTCTGAAGGTCACTGTGAAGCTGGGTTGCTGTGGCAAAGCGGTTTCTATGGGCCTGAATGGTCAAAAACCGGTCTTCAGCTGCAGATGTTGCCCTGTCTCTGCCACTTACTGGTGTGTCATACTGCTGAAACCTTGCCCAGGCTCTGGTGATCACCGTATGGTGCACGCACACCAAGGGCTTAACCAACCTGACAATGGGTAGCCCCTTGCTCCACCATCCCTACAGCCCGCCACATTTCTGCTTCAGACAAATGTCTTCTTACATTTGCATTTGCCATATTCAATCATTAAATCACAAGGGTTTGTGTTGAAATGAAGATTGAATACCCTACACATGTCATGTACATGTAGACAGTAAATGAAAACATCATGAAAATCAAGGGGTACATGCTTTCCATGACTGTCATGAAAAGTCTGCCTGTCAAGAGAGCTAATGTAAACACTGGGGACCATCTCAATACAATCCTCAATCATATCCACCCAAAATATCACAAATATGTCACCAGCAAATTTCACAATGATGTGTCAAATATTTGGTGCTTAGCAAACTTTTGGTATACGTTTTTCAGATATTTTCCATGTGTGGGGAGGAGCTACCATTGCTTAACATGGAAGTTCACCTTCCCAACAGAAAAAAGCTATCTTTTCTACACTAATGTTTGTATCCATAGATAACTTGAATTTTTTATATAAAAAAAATATTTTATCAGACAAGATTCTGACAATTCCGAATACAGTAAGGAAGTATTGGGCTGATTACGTACTCTGTGAATTATTATAAAATAGAAGATCCAATTCAAGAATTTTTAAATTAAATGTACGCGGCAACATATTAAAAATGAAAGTGTCAATGACACTGCAGCTCAACTTGACTGTGTGCAGTGTCAGATGAAAAGGATAATATTCAATGTTTATGAAAGCATTATGAAACAAGAGGCCCCACGGGGCCTGAAGTGCTCATCTTGAACAGAACACAATTTAAACAGAGTCCAAGAATGAGTCTACATTAAGCAAGCCATCTCCATAGGCTACACTGTCAATCCTTGAGTCCCTTAGGAGTGACAAAAATAATCTGGGCATCATGCCTTTTCTTCAGTTGATCATAAAGTAAAATGTAGAGCTCCCCTATGAAGCCCCTTGATACAACCTATGTGGATTAATCTTAGTACCTCTAGAAGGTACTGAATACAAAATTTTTAATTCTTCAGCAAAATGGCCAATTCGGGCTCCCATAGAGAGCCCAAATATCAACCCAGGCTCTTGATTTAAACACAGTTAAATCTGACTTCCCTGGAGATGTTGTGTACCGAATATGAAAGCATTCTGACTGTTGGATCCGAAGAAGAGAAATTGTAAAGAAATTTACACTAAGTTCAAATTTGGGCTACCATAGCAAGCCCAAATATTAACCTACAGATCCGATTTGAACAAACTTGAATCTGACCCCCCTAGAGATGTTGTATACCAAATGTGAAAGCATTCTGACAAGTGAATCTGAAGAAGAAGATTTTTTGAAGAAATTCCCTCATATTGTACTAAGTTAAATTTCATGTTCCCATATGGAGCCCAAATATTAACCTAGGCGTGTGAATTGAACAACCTGGAATCTGACCCTCCTAGAGATGTTGTATACCAAATATAAAAGCATTCTGACTGGTGGATATGAAGAAGATGATTTTTAAAGAAATTTCCTCATATTGCACTAAATAAAAATTTGGGCTACCATAGTGAGCCCAAATATATACCTAGGGATCTGATTTGAACAAACTTGAATCTGACCCCCATAGAGATGTTGCATACCAAATATCAAAGCATTCTGACTGGTGGATCTGAAGAAATTCCCCTCCATATTGAACAAAGATAAAATTTGGGCTTCTGTAGGAAGCCCAAATATTAACCTAGGGACTTGGTTTGAACAATCTAGAATCTGACCCTCATAACAATGATGTATACCAAACATTAAAAGATTCTGACTGGTGGTTCTGAAGAAGAAAAGTTTTAAAGAATATTCCCCATATTACCCTATGTTAAAACTTCGGGCTCCTGTAGAGAGCCCAATAATGAACCAATGAGCTTTATTTCAACAAATGTTTATATGCCCCCCCCCCCTCCCATGAATCCTGTATACCAAATATCAAAAGATTCTGATGATTGGTTCTGGAGAAAAGATTTTTCGATGCCCATTACAGAACACCCTAACATAACCGATGGCAATTTTTTTTTACCATTCAATTCTACTGGTCCTAAGGATACTTCATACCATACAACAGCTCTCTGTTCCATGGGGTTTGGGAAATATGGGCGTTTGAAAATATTGCTATTTTTAGCTTCCAGGGTTCCCATGGGGATGCGGGAATATTTTTTTTTGCATGGGTCAAGTACTTATGACCCAATACTACCACAAACCAAATTTGATTCATACCGGACCATCAGTTCAGAAAATAGAAATTTTGGGCGGGGCCAAAAATCTTACCCCTCCTATTAGAAAGCCAAATATTACTTCACGAACTTCGTTTGAACAAACTTGATTCTACACCTCATATGGAAGCTCCATAGCAAATATCAAGTCATTGTACATATTGGTTCTTGAGAAGAAGATTTTTAAAATATTTTGGAGTATTTTCCCCCACTCCCTCCCTATGGAGCTGGGCATGTTGAGTTGAACAAAAATGAAATGCCCCTTTGGGACCATCACTCACACAAACTTTCACTTGAATTGGCCCAGTGGCTTTGGAGGAGAAGACCAAAACATGGTGTTGACGGACGACAGACGGGGAGCGATGAGATTAGCTCAGCTTGACTTTGTCAAGATGAGCTAATAAGACAAGAATTGTGATAATTGAGATTATGTTAAGTTCTGTACCCTACATGCTATGTTTTCAACAAGAACTAGAAACTGTTTTAGCACACTAAAACATATGTCTCCCCTTCCTTTCTATTTAATGCACTGCAAATTATATATACATGAATAATATTGACAATCATACCAAATATCTAATGTAGGTCAAAAGACAAAAAAGTTCTGGTCCAAACGAAGTTTCCCTTAAAAAAGCACATAAATCTGACCTTCAGGTCAAAGGTCAAGGTCACATGAAGATCACTATGGTACGTGACACACCGACTCATGGTGATACATCCACATGCCAAATATCTAAGGTCTAGGTCAAAAGACAAAAAAGTTATGCCCAAGACACAATTTCCCTTAAAAAGCACATAAAACTGACCTTCAGGTCAAAGGTCAAGGTCACATGAAGGTCACTATGGTACGTGACACACCGGCTCATGGTGATACATCCACATGCCAAATATTTAAGGTCTAGGTCAAAAGACAAAAAAGTTATGCCCCCAGGCAAAGTTTCCCTTAAAAAGCACATAAATCTGACCTTCAGGTCAAAGGTCAAGGTCACATGAAGTTCACTATGTTACGCAACACATGTGATATATCCACATGCCAAATATCTAAGGCCTAGGTCAAAAGACAAAAAAGTTATGCTCTGGAAAAAGTTTCCTTTAACAAGAGCACCGCTGGGCATTGCATCATACGCCCGTGAACTGTTCAAATTGTACCATTTTAACACATTTGCAATTTTTTTAGAGTGCGAGAAATTTATACTGGCATATATATATTATGTTACGGTCAGACTTTGAAATCAGTTAATTTGAAAAAAATCAGTAAATTTTCATAATTGACCATGGGTTGGAAGGGATTGGTGGGTGCATCAGGGCAAACCAGTAAATTAAACAACATACCAAGTTTGGAGACAATAGAAAAACAAATACTAAAGTTATCATCCGGAAACCAAATATTTGGCAAATTCTTAGTCCAAAAGGGGCCATAATTCAGACAAAATTGTTCGGACTGACCCCATATTCGAACTTTACCTGTATTTTGTTGTGATTAAACCACATGCCAAGTTTGAAGCCGATCAAAAAACAAATACTAAAGTTATCATCCGGAAACCAAATATTTGACAAATTCTAAGTCCAACAGGGGCCATAATTGAGGCGAAAATTGTTCGGACCAACCCCATATTCGAACTTGACCTGTATTTTGTTGTGATTAAACCACATGCCAAGTTTGAAGCCAATCGAAAAACAAATACTAAAGTTATCATCCGGAAACCAAATATTTGACAAATTCTAAGTCCAACAGGGGCCATAATTCAGGCGAAAAATTGTTCAGACTGACCCCATATTCGAACCTGACCTGTATTTTGTTGTGATTAAACCACATACCAAGTTTGGAGCCGATCAGAAAACAAATGCTAAAGTTATCATCCGGAAACCAAATATTTGACAAATTCTAAGTCCAACAGGGGCCATAATTCAGGCAAAAATTGTTCAGACTGACCCCATATTCGAACTTGACCTGTATTTTGTTGTGATTAAACCACATACCAAATTTGGAGCCGATCGGAAAACAAATACAAAAGTTATCATCCGGAAACCAAATATTTGATGAATTCTAAGTCCAACAGGGGCCATAATTCAGGCGAAAAATGTTCGGACCGACCCCATATTCGAACTTGACCTGTATTTTGTTGTGATTAAACCACATACCAAGTTTGAAGCCGATCAAAAAACAAATACTAAAGTTATCATCCGGAAACCAAATATTTGACAAATTCCAAGTCCAACAGGGGCCATAATTGAGGCGAAAATTGTTCGGACCGACCCCATATTCGAACTTGACCTGTATTTTGTTGTGATTAAACCACATGCCAAGTTTGAAGCCAATCGAAAAACAAATACTAAAGTTATCATCCGGAAACCAAATATTTGACGATTTCTAAGTCCAACAGGGGCCATAATTCAGGCAAAAATTGTTCAGACTGACCCCATATTCGAACTTGACCTGTATTTTGTTGTGATTAAACCACATACCAAATTTGGACCCGATCGGAAAACAAATACAAAAGTTATCATCCGGAAACCAAATATTTGATGAATTCTAAGTCCAACAGGGGCCATAATTCAGGCGAAAAATGTTCGGACTGACCCCATATTCGAACTTGACCTGTTTTTTGTTGTGATTAAACCACATACCAAATTTGGAGCCGATCAGAAAACAAATACTTAAGTTATTGTTTGGAAACCAAACAGACGGACGGACGGACGGACAATGCCATACTATAATACGTCCCGTTTTTCAAACGGGCGTATAAAAAGCACATAAATTTGACCTTCAGGTCAAAGGTCAAGGTTACATGAAGGTCACTATGGTACGCAACACACCGGGTTCATGGTGATACATCCACATGCGAAATATCTAAGGTCTAGGTCAAAAGACAAAAAAGTTATGCCCCGGACAAAGTTTCCCTTAAAAAGCACATAAATCTGACCTTCAGGTCAAAGGTCAAGGTCACATGAAGGTCACTATGGTACGCAACACACCAGCTCATGGTGATACATCCACATGCCAAATATCTAAGGTCTAGGTCAAAAGACAAAAAAGTTATGCCCCGGACAAAGTTACCCTTAAAAAGCACATAAATTTGACCTTCAGGTCAAAGGTCAAGGTCACATGAAGGTCACTATGGTACGCAACACACCGGCTCATGGTGATACATCCACATGCCAAATATTTAAGCTCAAGGTAAAAAGACAAAAAGTTATGAGAAGAAGAAGAAGAAGAAGAGAAGAAGAAGAAGAAGAAGAAGAAGAAGAAGAATATGCACTAAAACAATATGTCTCCCTTCTGGGAAGGTGAGACATAAAGAATATGTACTAAAACAATATGTCTCCCTTCTGGGAAGGGGCGACATAATAATTTGAGATGCAGACTGTACTAAAGAATTGAGGACTGGGTAGATGTGGCCCTAACAGTTAATGTAAGTCAACCATAGTTACCAAGTTACAGTAAAATCATTCCAAAATGAGTCATCCTACCAAGTTATAATGAAATCTCTTCATAAATATAACGCATAGCCTTTGCAAAAGGAATCTAGGTCATATGCCCATCTGGCAGTCATGATTGACCGATTGCAACCACAATATGACAGTCTCATCTAGATATCATACCGAGTATTCCTACCAAGTTACAATGAAATTCCTTCATAAAAACGACCCATAGACAGTACTAAAGGAATCTAGGTCACAAGCCCAAGTGGCGGTAACAGCTAACTGATCATCACCAAAATAGGATAGTCTCATCAAGACATCACACCGAGTTATCCTGCCAAGTTACAATGAAATCGCTTCATAAATATGAACTGTAGACTGTGCTAAACAAATCTAGGTCATGTGCCCATGTCGCTGA